>JAJQOW010000704.1:0-50000 GCA_037975125.1 Latrodectus hesperus | reverse complement strand
GTTAAAGTTGATTTCTTATCCAAGAACTTTTAACTGAAGATAAGAATACTAACTTATCAGCTACAGCACCTCGATATACATGCATTGACTTGGGTACCTAGAATTTCTCAATTCCTTGCATGAATGCGGCAGTATAATACCAAGAAAGCCTCTTTTTAAACAGAGCATTTATTTCCTTTAAATTGTGCGATACATTTTCATAAAAAAAATTCTATTATGCGAATATCAATTTGTAATCATAAAAAGATTTCGCTATCTGTATTCCTATAATTTTTAATTTGAAATTTATGAAATTTAAATTTATTTGTACGCGTAGATTTAACAACGAAGTGTTGAAAACTTCGTAAACAAATAAGAAGGGGAATAGAAAAAGAAAACTTATTCTCTCTCTCTACAGCCTTCACAACTAAAAACTGCAATTCTGCTTAATGTCTTGAATAAAAGCCAGAATAAGAGACTGAATGACTTACTTGTCTAATGGATTTTTGTCGCCCACTATGTGTACTTTCTACATCACAAAAGACTAATATATAGTATATAATTTGTAAATGTTTTTGTGTCTTCAGATAATATTAGATATTCATAAAAATTTATTTTATTTATAACATACATTAAAAAGAAGCGAAAGGGAAGTAACTGAAATAATTAAATTTATTAATTTCTTGTCAAATTTTATTTTGTTTAATAAGTGTACAAATATTTATTATCATACAAGGTTTTATGTATATATATATATATATATATATATATATATATATATATATATATATATATATATATATATAATTTTCAAACAGTTTTATAGAGTGCAGAAAATTTTTTTATCGTAACTTTGTTTTTGTTTTCCCAACAAAACGAAATGTTTATTGGAAAAAAAATACAAAAAACGACTAATTATTATTTATTGTTATTTTACTGAAGTATATTGATTTAATTTAAGAATTTATAATTTTTTTAAGTATGCGGAATCTGCAAAAAAATAATTTGACATGTGTATTTGTTTAATATTTGTTTAACAATCACAGTTTTTAATTTTTATGCAGTGATTATTTATTAATATCTTATTTTTCATGTACTTAATTATCTTAAAACTATAGAATAAAATGTTAAAAAAAATTGTAGTGTGATATCTTGATGAATTAGTCTAAAAAAAATTAAGGAATATTGTAAACACTTATTCTAACGCTATAATTTCGTAAAATTTATTTTGATCGCTTCCTTAATGGTAGAAAAAAACTGAAAAAAAATAATTAGAAATATTTTCTCCATTTCCGAATAACTGCTTTTATTTTAAATGTAAGCATCGATCGTGAAAGGTTGGAAGCGTTTCCTCCCTAACCGAAAGAAACCATTGAAGTGTTGCCTTTAACCCAAATAATATATTTTTTTCCCATTTCATTATTTTTTGCTTCAACTTAACACATTCAGCCGTTTACATTTCTTTCTTTGGCGATAAATATTTCTTTTTTTCCTTCCCCTGTGTGTCCATCCATCCAGAAGAGTGAAGCCAAATTTTAACGGAAGGTGTCTTCAGATCTACATGCCATCCGATGTGCTCCTGAAATTCATAAAAGAGGCTATGCCAGCGCTTCATGGCGACGTTTTGAGTTAGGCGCCAATTTGCACGCATTGCTCTTGCTGCGTGTTGGAAAACGGTGGCCATGAAGCATGAAATATACCATGGATGATCGTTTCTGTGTTATGAAAGCAGCGAGAAACAGAGCAAATACCCCATCCTTGACCGTTTAGCGAGCACATGCGGGTATTTATGTATTAGAGTCCATCAAATCAGCCCTCCCGTATGCTAAATGGGGAATATTTTTCTGATTAATATGGTTTTCTGTCATTGTGTTTTTGAACGGATATTTTCAGGTTTAGTTATTTTGCTTATTTAATGACGTATATGGACCCGTGTTGTTATTTTCTTGTTTATTAGAAGTAGGATGACTTTAAGAAACAGGGATTTCGTTATCAGTAAAAGAAGAGCCTTATTTGTGAAATGGAAATTTCATTTTATTTCTTGTTCATTTGCGCTTAAAACGGATTGTGTTGTTGTTGTTACTAATGACACTTGGACAAGCCAAGCTCGCTATGCCTTGGCTATGCGAATTTAAGTCAATTGGGAGCGTCTTTCGTTTTAATCAGAGCACCATGAAGGTGAAAGTACGACTTTTTGCTCTTCAAATCCTTCGATAGATGGCAGCACCAGAGGATCTACTCCCTCAATTTTGGCATTGATCTGAAGGGGGAGCAAATTTCTCCAGACCATTGCACCCATGGTAACTGCTCAACGACCGACCACAGGACTTTCGATTCCACAGATTTAACGAGCACGTATATCGCATGTACTCGATGGGTCTTTGGCGGCATTGGGAATCGAACCCCACCCTTCCGGATGGAAGGCCGATACCCTAACCACTAGGCTACCACGGCCCAAAACGGATTGTGGTTTACCATTGTTATTTGCCGCGTAGGAGTTGTATATTGAACCAAATTTTGGAGTGTAGAAAATGTTAAGAAAGCATAAGTAGAAAAAAAAATTTTTTTTTCCTATTTGGGCGAGTAATTTGTTGCAGGATTTTAATTCTCAATAGAATTTCGTTGCATACATTACAGCGTAACTAGATTATAGTAATTCCATGTGAATGCCATCATAGACAGTTGTTTTCTTTCCCTCTGATCAGTTTGAGTTGGGATCGTAATGAACTTGAGCAATAAACAAAATTCTGCCGCATTTGAATTGTTTTCCGCAAATTATAATTAATATCAGTTATAGTTTTTACGTTATTTAAATACAATCAAGTGTGAAATTTACTGCTTGAGATTTGCGGCAGGACAGGATTAAATTAAAAGTAATATAAAAATTCGTTTGTTTGAAAACCGCTGAGCGCAGTGAATGGAATCTATTCTAAAATAATAAAATTCTGAAATAACGAAATTCTTAAATAAAGATATACTGATTGTATGGTGAATTCTAAGCAATTTTCATTTATTTAATTTTTCTAGATGCAGAAGGAACGAAATCCTAGTTTGCATCATGATTTTTTTTTTTTTTTTTTTACTGAAAGAAATTAAATTTTCAGTTACTGCATGTGATATCATTATGTTGATGTGCACATATTTACTTTCATAATATTCACTTTCATAAATATCATGATGTACATAAATATTCATTAATTTTTGAAGTATTGTTTGTAAATTTACATATCTTATCATTCACTCTTTCACAATTCAAATGACTGAAAAATTCAGAAACATATGAATCAAAGCTACTGTAGCTTGCGAGATAAAAACGTCGTTCTTGCTGAAGGAGTGACGCTGGTTCGACATCATAAACAACTGAAAATCGTCGGACAGGCGAAAATTATTGAAAGTTTATCATGTTAAAAGCTATTTTATATAAAAATGCCCGAATTAAATGTATTTTTATTGAACCAAATGTACCGTGATCCCTCATTTTTCGCGGTTAATGGGGACCAGAACAGCTGAAAAACCGCGAATTGTTCTAAGTAGAATTTGCCCTTAGGAATATTCGTGTATACGGGTAAACGAATGTTTTAAATATGTAAACCAGGGATGCACAACCTATGGCCCGCGGGTGAAAATAGGCCCGTATCGCCTTTAAAGTTGGCCCGCGAATGTTGTTAATAAAATAAGAATAATTTAAAAATGAACGAGACTCTTTCAAATATACAAAAGAAAAAATATGATAGGAAAACGATTCTACATGAGAATAAATATTTTACATCTGTTCATTAAGTTAATTTTTTTTTTTTTGAACGTGGATTTTCTGTTTGTTCCCTTCATGCCTTCCCGAGAGTATGAATTTTCGTATAGGAGTTCAAAATGCAGCTGCATATGCAACTTTCTATGGCAGCATTTACATTTGTGAGCAAACTTTTTATTTAATGAATTTAAACAAATCAAAAATAAGAAATAGAATAGCAGATGAGAACCTTTCTTCTGTTTTACGTATTGCCACAACGAATCTTAAACCCAACATAATATCAATAACTTCAAATATTCAGTCACAGCCATCACATTAAATTTTACTAATTTTTTTTTAAATTTAAACTGTGTTCTTTGTAAAATTACCAAAATATTTTTTCTTGTAATTCAATTTCAAGTTTTTTTCTGGAAATAAAGTATTTTAAGCATATTTATAATGTTTTATTCCTTCATTGCATAATGTTTGAATGAGTAAAATAAGTAAATTAATAATTGTAATTCATGCGTATTGCCACATAAAAACAGTGTTTTTACGTTTATATATGTTTTAACATTTACGTGCTGCTTTGGCCCTCGACTCGATCTTTTTTCATATTTTGGCCCCTCATTCTGAAAAGGTTGTGCACCCCTGATGTAAACAATATTTATACTTTACACATTTAAAACAAAAATTACAACAGTATACGTATTTACTTAAACGTGTCTCAGTGCTAATTAATAAGGTTAATTACAAAACCTTATACAGTAATAAACATTAATCAACATTGCTTTCTAAGAGAGGCGAAGAGTCTTGTGTTGGTGGTGGAGGAGAGGCGCTGATAATAGAGTCGGGGGCTTCACCTTGGAGAAAAACATGATGATGGGTAATTAATTGTCTTTTTTTTCCTTCAAATTCCTCTGTACAAAACATAACCTCGTCAACGCGATTGCTGAACTTGACAGTTCGAACCGCATTGTCTTGTGCAAATTGTTGCATCTCTCTTGCCATGTTGTACAATTGTTGCAGATTCTCTAGGGTAAGGCCAGTTTCAGTTTCTTCTTCGTTTTCTTTCTCACTCTTGCAGATTTTCTCTTCTCAAGAAGGTCTTCATCGGTCAGTGGGTCCGAGTAGCAATCGATAAGAGAGCCGATGTCTTTATTTGTCATGTTAGCAGATTCTTTATTCCTTATAATGTGAGCCAGCCTCAACATACTCTCATTGGTCAATATCGCACCGGAAACCAATCACGCACCTTTATGAGACGCCGTGACATGTACTCTGAGTCAACTCATCTCTTTGTTTGACTTACAAGGATCCTTCTCTCTTGCGCATCAACATCAAACAACGCACCTTTCCGCAATGTGGCTACCGACGTGGTTGCATTTTTTCATTTTTATTTTTTGATGAACATGTTGGAAAAGGCCATGAAGCATTGAACACGCCAAACATGAAGTCCGAAGTGGCGAGGGAACATTGTAATTTCTAAAACACTATCAATATCTACTATAAAAATTTATCAATTTTACACCGCACCATTTCTAAGATAAATTTTTTTGTATAGTTTTGATTTTTGTGTATGTATATATAATATCAATCTATATACCTCGTGCATTAATTTAATTTGCAAATACGGATATATACAAGTTTAAATTGCAAATTTTTAATTTTTATAAGAAAAAACATTTTTAGTTCGTTATTAATGCTACTGTAACTTGAAATCATGATCTAAATTAACGCTAACGTGTCTTCACTGAACGTAGTTTTGCAATGCATATTTGTCAACGGTGTGATTCAGTCTGCTGCAGCTGGTCATCAAGACATGAAATTGTTTCTTAACGAACGAAGTTTTTGTTATTTCGTTACTAGTAAATAACAAAAATGTCGATATTGTTTCAGAATATTGTTTACATTCAATTGAGTCCGTTTCCTCTAACAAATGCTCATCTTATCGACATACTACCAGCTTAGTTATAAAGTATTTATTGTGTTACGAAGTAGAAAATCCATGAATTTAGAGTTCGTATTATATTACTTTTGAACAGTGAATGGAGTAGGACATTTTTTTAAAGTTACTGTGGCATATTTTTTCCGTGTATGCTTATAACAGTTTTTGAGTTTTCCTTTCTGTTATTCAAAAATACTGCTTGCTGGATTGATCTTAGTTTAGGGGAAGCTTTTTCTTAAAAAAATCATTTCTGATACAGTTAAAATTGGGGGATGAATACTGCCTCTCTATTTGTTGTATGGTATTTATAGTTTTTCAAAACTGTTTTTTTAAGATTTCTTTGAACATCCACTGGGTATTGCTGTCTAAGAGAATATTTCATTGATAGTGTCCGTTTTCAGTCACCAGATGGAAGAAAATAAGGAAAATTTTTCCGATAGGTGATATGCTTATAACCACATTCTATCTTTTGTTCAGTACTAACCATGATTTAATCTGTAGCTATAAAACCGAAAAATGTGATATGAGGTCATTGTGAACAATCTCGGAAAGATTAATGAGCTCGAAACTTTCAAGGGAGGCTTCGTTCAGTTATAATTAATTGTCACCGTCAGTCATTTTTAATTCATTTAACAGCCACTGTTTATCTGTGTTGGTTTCTGGAACTTCTCAAATGAGTTGAGCCAGTATTTATAATTTGCTTAGCAGTTAAGCAAATCATGTAGGGATGCTAAGCCTCGGTATTTGTACTTGGAAACTTATGTTTTCTAATACTGAGACACGAGATTACTGTAATATTGCCTATATTTCCCGGAAAGATGTCATATAAACCTTTACTTTATTAATTTGTTTTAATAACAAATTAAAAGAATTACAATTTTTTGTTATAAAATAGCCCTTATATTATTCTAGCAGTTTCTACTTCAAATGGCGTTCGTACTAAATAAAGAATGAATCGTGACTTCTTCACCATTAACAATTATTGTTTGTTAAAACTACTAAAATTATAATTGTATAAGTCTTAAACTGCTTTGAATTATTGGATATTTCAACATTGTGACAAATCTTAAATTCAAATCAGCACAATTTTGTGCTTGTTGTTTAAGCTTATTTATATAATGCTGTTTGTCGTTTTATTTTCCATAACACCAAAATGCATAATTTATTGTGACAATATAATATTCAGTCATAATTAGTCTCAGATTTTATCCAAATCAATATTTTCCATTTGTGGTAACATATTTCAGTTAATAATTTAGTATATTTGTATATACCTGTAAGACATCTCTGAGTATTCATCTAAATTCTTAGAGCTGGCAGCCGAATGGTTAGCGTTCTTGCCTTCGGTTCAACAGTTCGTGGGTTCGAATCCCACCTTGGGCATGGATGTTTGTAGTGGTTCGGAATCCACTTTAAGCCGTAAGTCCCGGTCTAATTAGCCCTCGTGTGCAAAAAATGACCGTTGAGCGACAAACTAACCAACCAACCAACCATCTAAATTCTTAATATTCGCATATAGTTTATTGATAAAATTTTTTATATTTCTCTTTAATTTGAAATAAACCAATTACTTTCTTACTTTTTGGAAAGATGAGATTTTTTTGGGGAGAAAATGCAAATATTGATATCAGCTAATGCGAATCGATGTTATACAAAAGTTTAATTTTTTGTCATTACTTCAAATTTTGAAATCCTATTTTAAAGTAGAAATGACCTTTTATATCAACACATTGTTATTACAGGAGGCGAAATGAAAAGTAAAGGTCATTTGCCTGTTGCAGGTAGGTGAAATATACGTGGGTACGGATTATGCAATTTTTTTTTCTTCCCAGATGTTGTTTTTCTCGTCTGGAAAAAAGTCATCCGTTGGATTGTGGGAAGCAAAGATTCTTAATGTAATAAAAATGCTTAAAATTGCCTTAAAATTATCTCTAACAAACAGGTTAGTTTCGCTATACCTTTTTAACCATATTGATGAGCCTTAGACCGATCATAATCTTTGGTAGCGGAAATAAGCCAGCCATGTGACGGTGAGTGCATCTAGTGAACTAGCGGACATTTTTTAAACTGAGAAGCATAACATTGTTGGGATGAAAGAAAAAGAATTAATTCGTTGAATCTACTTATCTCTATCTCGGTGGAAAAAAGAAGATAATTTCCTGTATCACAGTTGACCGAATCCTGTATATTTTGTGTTTCATTTCCTTAGTTAATATATATCAACTAAAATCCAGTTGAGATTATAAAGATATTTAAGACATTGTGGTTGTCAGATTTATAATTGTTTAATTGCTTATAAAAAAAAGTTGGAATTAAAAATTCTTTTTTAATATCAATGGAATCCGATTAATTGGAATTAAATAAATCTTTTCTTTGGTCTCCAGTTCTAGCTTTTTATTGCAACTTGGAATTTTGAGTTTTATATATAAATATATATCTTGAAGAATACAGAAAATGCCAGGTAGCGTAATTGTAGCGCTTCGTTTTCCAACGCACAAGTCCTAGATTCGATCCTCGGGTTGGGCAAGGTCAATCTTGGATTTGCATTGGAAAGAGTGTTGGCCTGCGAAGCAGGCCTTTACTCTTTCATCTGGATTAGTTCCTGGTAGGAATACAGTTAGCTGTAATGACGGAAGGTCGATTCAGGCTTTCATCCCTTTAATGGGTCGATGTAACTGAACATCAATCCTGTTTGAGAAATAAACACTGGGGGTTTCGCGTTTTGGCTGGCCATCTCAACAGGACGTGCTCCGCACCCCTGGACCCTGGAACATAAAAGTAGATAAGGACACCGTAGGCCTTAGCCTCCCCATATGACTATTTCGTGCTATTGAAAGACAGAAGTAGAATTAAGTAAATAAATTTCTCAAATTTTTTTTGGTGTGGTAGTGTACGAATGTTGTCCTACGTTCTTTTGATTTACATGAGGTTTGATCTTCCGGCTGGAGAAGGTCGTTTCAGCCTTTCATCTCTTCAGTAAGTCGATAAACTGAGTACCGGAATGCTTGGGAACTAAACAGTGGTGGTTTCGCGTTAGGCTGCCCACCTTACCGTGACATATGCTTCGCACCCCAGGACCTTCGATCAGGAAGACAGATATTAGCACTGTAGGTCTTGTCCTACATGGGTTGTAGTGCCAAAAGTTTAGTTTAGAATTCAATATAATATAGTCAAAGTAATCATATTATTGATGCTTAAGAACATGGTGTAATCGTGACGGTTGTTTTCCCGCTTTGTGGACGAAATTCTGTGAAGGCAGATGCCCTTTCTGTTATCAATTTCTTAACTTAATCTGGTTTGTTTGTTTGTCGCTCAACGGTCATATTTTGCACACGAGGGTTAATTAGACCGGAACCTACGGTTTAAAGTGGATTCCGAACCACTATAAACATCCATGCCCAAGGTGGGATTCGAACCCACGAACTGTTGAACCGAAGGCAAGACGCTAACCATTCGGCTGCCAGCTCGGCTAACTTAATCTGGATTGCTTATCTAGCGGACAATCTCGTCAAAAAGTCAAGTTTTAAAAACAGAATCCTTATGTTTTATTTATATTTTTTTTACAATAAAAATTTCTTTAAAAGTTTTTTTAAAGAAAATGATTGCATAATATTCTTATGCATACGTAATTAGGCTTTGCACTTTTTTGTTATCTAAAATTATGAGGATTATTTTCTGATATGTGTTTGTGGTGGCATCATACATTTTATATTGCCAGTAAGTTAACTTCATAATATTTTTGTACGATTAAAATGTACACATATATTAACTTATTTGGAGTGAAATATGTTTTTGGTTGTTTCGTTTAAAAAGTTAGATATAATCGAATTTCTTTAGAACGAACTCCATAAAGCCACTAAATTTAAAACATAGAATTCTTTTAATGAAATATCTTAACTCTTTGTCATAACGTATTTCACTGTTTTTTAAGGTAAATTTCGTCTTACTGAGAGTTTCGCTATATCGGATTTCGTTCTAATGGTACTCAACTCTGTACCATTTTTTAAGGTTAATAAAAAATTTGAAATTATAAAACTTATTTCCTCAAACCATGTTATTAAATACGATCAAATGATAAATGATTACTGGATAAGCAATCACAGTTTACAATACTTCATTTAAAAAATACCATGAATATAATGCAAATTTATGTTAAAAATTATATTTGATCTTATAAGAAACTGCAATATCTATTTACATCTGCAAGCCTTTCTAAATCATGTTCTTCTAGAGTTGGTTGTCATTTAATTAATTGTAATTTTTTGGCTTTTTATTTGAGGACAGATAATTTTTTCATTTAGACCAATTTACAACAAAATGTAATCATATTTGAGCATATTGAGGATACAATTTTCTGTTTTTAACAGATTATGGTCGTTTTTCTAAATTTACTTGTCAGGAACCAAAATTGCGGTATATGCGACTAGGAAACCTAATTCTACTCGCTACTGAAATGCTAGAAAATGTAACTCTATTTCAAGTGTCTTGTTCCCTTTGTAACTGATAAAAAAAAACACGTCCTTCACAATCTGTTTAAAATAAAAGGTTTTAGTGAAAGGAAATCTTTTGACCTTGAAACAGTTATTTGGGACGGGGGAAGTACAATTGCAAACAATGCTATTGCTACAATTTGCACTGTTTAAAATGTATTCAGAATCACTACAAACACCTACCCTGCGGTGTTTATCGAATTCATGAATTGGACTGGAGAAAAAACATTTTCCATACTAATCTGCATACGAATTCTGAAGGTATCTTAAGTTTCCTCAATGCGCGAGGAAATGTTCTTATCTTCATAAACAATTTTAATTCAGAATTCATTTAATTCGATTTTAATATTTCAAGTAATAATGCTTTGAAATTTAAAAAAATTTAAAATGCTTATTTTCTTTTATAACTTATATAATATAGAGTTAGTATTTATATTATTTACACTCTAATTTGTGCATAAAACTAATAACAAATGTTTCTCTTCATTGTTTAAATACCACCGGGTTTATAATTAAATGATTGTTGCTCTGACCTTCGGTTCAACCGACCATGAATTCGATAACCACTTCGATCATGGCTGTTTGTAATTTTTCAGAATGCATTTTAAACTTCTAAATTCGATTTGATTAACTCTCGTGTACAAAAAAATATATATATATAAATAGTAGAGTGACAAGCAAATCAAATCTGAAGTGTAATGGTAGACTGTTCACCTCGATATTAATTTATTATCTTAATTTTAAGCATCCATTTGCTTAATATTATTTTCAGCTTCAAACTTGAAAAATTTCTTCGGAAACGATATATCTGCCGGCTTAATTATACCATAGCAGTTTGCTACGGTTCTAAAGACTTTAAGATTATATAAGATCATCTATGTAAGACATGCTATGTTTTTCTATCCTCTTCCTCAACTGTCTTCTCGCCATGTGACAACAGGTGGTACAGTTGCTATGTCTGATACAAACTCTTAAAAAGTGTTCTTTATATATATATATATATATATATATATATATATATATATATATATATATAATCTGTGTGGATGTGTGTGTGTTTTTGTTGCTTTTTGGCCTGCAGAATTTATATTTGCGTGATCAATTTATGTCTTAAAATTGAGCACGTACCACTCTTTTTACAACTGTTCAATGATCTTTTTATTTTTCATAAATTATAGCTGTATAAAAGAAGACAAATACTTTAATTTTAACGGTCTGTGACTATAAACTGTTACTTATATAATTTATGTGTATTTGCAAAAATGATAGGATGTAACAAGAATCGATACGACGTTGACAAACTAAAATTCATGCTTCGGACAAAGAGGGAATTAGATGAATTTGAGAATGTGCTCAATGAATTGAAAATTCTACCCTAGATATATGCAAAATTAAAACTATTTGGTAATTACATTTTATAATTTTTTTTCATTTATTTTACACAATAATATTTTTAAGGATAAGTTATATAAAATTTATGTCACAATAAATCATTTTCCCGTCATAAAATATTTAAATTCACAATGACACCACAAACAATAATTAATTTTATTGTTCAAACTTAAATAATTTTTATCTGAAAGTGGGAACAACAAATAATTGATATACTCATTTAAAGCAAAAATATCAGTCTTAAAAGCTTATTTGTCTGTGTATTTGTATCATGTAAGGCAATTAAACACTGCGGAGCGGGATTTTTTCCCACTTTCAAAATTATTTCGGATGGTATTGCATTCTGAAATAATTTTTCGTAAATAATGATATGTGTTCACATATCGCAGTTGAAAAAAATTTGGAACTCTCACTATCACTCATTCTCGATAACATTTATGTACCAGAAAGTAGAACCCATCTACAGTAGCTGAGATTGAACGCTGTTATTACCATACTCTGTGCCACAATGCATCTATGTTATCAGAAAGATTGCATTTTTATATTTTTAGCGTTTATTGTAGTATTTGTTATATTTACAGCAACCGCTTGCATTTTATACCTACTCGACAATTTCTTTTTCTCCTTTGTTTGGTTATATTAGTAAATAGTGTTTTCTTTTGTGATGCTTGTGTTTTGTGCGTACTTTTGATATTGTATTAAATGAAGGAAATTGGAAAGATGAAAACATTTTGTAAGCATTGTAATTAAAATAAATTTTTTTACACGAATATCTATTAAAACAAAACAGCAGAATTAAATATATATATTAAGATATTAAATATGGACTTTTTATCTGAAGATATTTTTACATGGCGATTTTTTATGAATGTCCAATTTCATATCCCTTTCTCAATGTCATAACAAACACATAAATTATTTCTTAGGGTTTAATATTGTCGATTATATATGTATATTTAATTTATATTAACTAATTCATTGATGCTCGCCTTCATATAATTTTTTGTTTGAGACATTTTTGTGGTTAATTATTTTTCGAGGGACTTTGGATGTATCTTGATTGATTAAATTATGTATTTAATCGAGACATAATAAAGGAAAAACTTAGTACGTACCTTTTATTTTCCTAACGCTGCTATGTAATCATTTTATTTTAGTTTATTCTTTCTTGTAAATCCTCTTTAAACAACTTGCCGTCTTTGTGATAGATTCCATCGGATAGTAACTTAGTTTTGTTTCGAGTCATCTTCTCGTATTCTAAATCTGTTCAATCTGTATAGTTATATGAACTCGGTTCAGGAATTTGTGGGAGTTTGCCAAAGGTTAGGTCTGAAATTCCAGACTTTACATTGTCATTGTGTCATCAATAATTTTGTAAAAATATAAAATTTCTGTTTTTAAGATTGGTAATGAATTAACTGTGAAAAATTCATCCCTCTTTATGTGTGTGCGGGCTTCCTTTAAGCAATATTTTTTGCTGAAAATAGTTTATACTAGTGGTCAAAGATCGCCTTTTCCAGACCATGTTTTACAATAGAAGATATGCACCTAGACTTCGGAGAAAATTATCGATTTGGAAACATATTTACTATTTACTTAACTTTATTTAAAACTCTGTTTTCACCATGAAATAAAGTCATATTTATTTTGAGGTACCAAATATTAAATATTGAAGTCTTAGTTCTTTCATTAGCCACCTAATGTATTTCTGATCGGTGGCGTATTGAGAAAACTGAAAACGCATTCCTTGCAAAAATCGGGAAAATATATCTTAAAATAAAAAAAATAGTATCGATTTTTTTTAAACTAAGCTTTTGAAATGTAGGAAGAGGTGATTGTTTGGCATACATGTTTTTCTATACTACCAGCAATTATGTATACATGGCGTTTTTTAAAAGAGAAATAATTTCATGCCTCTGTTCTTAAAGCGAGCCGATTTCCGGAACATTGTACTGCATCACAGCATAAATAACTTTACAGTGAGTTTAAATCAGCGTTACTTATAGCTTAAATTAATTACAATCACATCAATCGAAATTTCAAAATGGTATTCATTTTAAGTTGAACAAGGAACAATAACTTGATATAGATTTCATTGGATTCCGTGCAGCAATTCTCAATTCAATTTCCGAGTTAAATTTTGAAGACTGACAAAACAAGGATTTCATTTATACAAATTAGATTTTTAAATATTATAATATTATTATTATTTTAAACACTAAGTTATTATAAAGAATTTCTATCACTAGCAATTTTTTAATTTTATATAATTAATTGTAACATTAAGAATAATTTAAAAATTACATTTTTTTAACTTAAAAAAGCCTTTCAATATATAAAATACTAATAGTAAGAATTCTGAAACAGTTTATTGAACTTTACTTATACATTTTGTTATTATCTTAATGAATAATAAAATTTATTTGATAAAATGCATTCATATTTACATTCATTCGTTCTGTTTCTTTTGTCATTTCATAATATTTGTTAAACATACGTAATACAAACAGATACTGATTGTGACTCATAGCTTTCAAGTTTGTTGAACTTATCCAGTGCATTTTATTATTGTTTTCCTTAATCTGAAAGGTTCTTTGAAGACTGAAAGGTGGGACGAATTTTAATAGCTTGAAGTATAATATTTAATTCATCAGAATTCCTTGTGTGGGTTGTGACTGGTAAAGAAGATCACTATTTCACCGCTGCTGTCTAAACTAATTTTTTTAAGCTTTAACGATGTTCAGAATCGTCTAGAATAAAAACTTGAGTGCAAATAGTTTATTTTTGATAATTTTTGCCTAAAAAATGTGCGCATGTATGAACTTATAATTGTTGAAACATTTTATGCACTGCGCAATATATATATAAGCGTATTCTTATTGCATTTTTCAATCTAATATGTATCTAAATGCAAACATCAATAATGAATTATATAAGTGATGACTGATGAAAGTGTACTTCTCTTTATTTAGTTGTTTACTGAAAATATTTAGTTATTGAAGCAATTAATATGATAATGCAAAAATTAAAGCTGATTATTTAAATGTATGCTTCAGAATTTTCGTTCTATTTTTAATTTTAATTATAGTAAATAAGAGTACTGTCCTCTAAAAAATCCCAGTGTTTTTAATAGGAATTGTACCTTAATTAAAACAGTATTAAAATGCTCTCATTTTTCGTTTTCTCTATAAGTAGGTTTAAAATTTATGTCACACTTCTCGCAAATCAACGAGTTTCTCATCATTATGGAAAAGTCACTGTATAGTACGAGTTTACGGCATCATTAATCATAAGGGCATATTTCTTCGAGGTGACGGATGTATCGTCTCTGGTACGTTGAGTATATTTTCGCAACTACCTTATTCCAGCTCTTCAACAGCGTGGATAATTTGTATACAAGATGGCAATACTCAGAACATTGCAAATCCAATGAAGCAGCTGCTAAAGCAGCAATTCGGAAATTCGTCATTTCCTTACAGCCTGGCCATCAAGATCACCTGATCTTAATCCGTGTTACTTTTATGAGGCTGTCCGAAAAAGTGCTCAATGCTTCCAATGCAAGGTTAGTTGAATTGAAAGTACGCATTGCACAACTCATTCTGAACGTGACCCAGGAGACATATCGATAAGTTGTGGAGCATGTTGTTGCACGAATTTAATTTGTGCAGAAAAACAGTGATATTGCGTGAGCATGTTTTGCGCAATCTCAAGAAATTTAAAAAAATGATTTGGTTGATGCTTTTATGCTGTTTTTGGTTTCATGACAGTGAAAAATCGAATAGTTTTTATAATTTGTATGATGCACTGAACAAAAATAATATTTTACATATACTTTTTAAGCACATTAATGATAAAATATAATTTTTTCCATCAATTTAAAATTCGTTTTTGTTTCTAGGACATTTTTTTACATTATTATATAAGTAATGTATTGAAAAAAAAGCACATCACCAAAAGTTTAATTTTTAAAATTCTTACTTTTAAATAACTGTCATTTATCTATTTTTATAATGATGATTCTGTATAAGTTTGAGTATTTATATTGGAAAGAAAGAGTCATTATTTAAAAATCACGGTGTTTTATCATTTTCTGATTTATGTCGAAAAACTTATTCGCGAAAACTTGTGATTTTTTTCAATTTTAAGTAGAGAGCCGCAGACCAGACCTGGTGGAGACGGTGACGTGAAGTTACCATAGAAACCTGCATATTATCTCCTTTAAGCATACCGACATAAAAAAAACCTAATTTTAACTTGGAACAAAGTGTTGAAGATACTCAAGAAACAAAATTTCTGATAAAAATGTCTGAACAATGAAAACGATTATCGATTGTCTGAACTCATTTTTTTCTATATCTTACATCATTTATAATTTTTGAAAAAAAATTTTTTTATTGTATGTACTATAAGATTTAATGCTTTTATTTTTCTTTACTTATAATTTGTAGGACAATTCAAAGTATATCATCTTTACCCACATAGTGTAAATTAACAGCTAAATAACAGCTTTTGATATTATCCACGGTGATTTGGTTTTCCTGGAGCGCATTTTTATAGATAATAGACTACATTGACGTATTTCATGCAAGGAAAACGATTAAGTGTACATCTCTGTCTTCTGTTCTTCGATGGCTAATATCGAACCTGAGATCTTCCACTTCGAGAAACACGGTCAAATTACTCATTCACTGTAAATTTTTTAAACGACAATTGAATAGCATTGTATTTTCTATAAATATGGGAAAGATTGTCATCATAGTGATTGTATTGATGACCTACATTGTGTAAATGAAAGTTAACCTCAATACGATGAGTAAATCTCTATTGGGTTATATTAGGTTGGTGCGTATGAAATGTCGGATTCTCTTTACATGCGGACGTTTTCCTCCCTGTTTTCGTTATACTTTTGTATTTGGCATAACCTCATTCATACTCGTATTGTCCATTGCCAGAGACTCATTTCAGCAAAATAGGTTTTCTCGAAGGTCTTCCCTTTTTTATTTCTTTTGAGTTTATTGCCGATATGAATTCTGCCGACATTCGCGTCATTTTCTTATATGAGTACAAACTTGGTAATAGTGCTGCAAAAGCTGCACGCAACATAAACCAAGCGTTTGGGGAGAATACGGTTAACGATCGGAAAGTGCAGCGTTGGTTCGAAAAATTTCGGACTGGCGATTTTTCACTGCAAAATGAGCCGCGCGGAAGACCCAAAACGTCTGTGAAGAATGATGACCTGAAGGCTCTAGTGGAAGCGGATCCAGCCGTATCCACGAGGGAACTTGCTATCAGGATGAAAGTTGACCATACAACGATATTGAGACACCTTTCTGAGATTGGCAAGGTTAAGAAGATGGACAAGTGGGTACCGCACGCACTGACAGAGCGAAATAAGCTGGATCGGTTAAACGTGTGCTCATCATTGCAGCATCCACCCTATTCACCGGATCTCTCGCCGACCGATTTTCATTTTTTTCAAGCATTTAGAGCTGTTTTTAAGGGGCAAACACTATGAAAATGAAGACAGTCTAAAAAACTCGATATCAGAGTTTATTAATTCTAAAGACCAAAATTTTTTAAGACAGGCATCTACGCTTTAAAATCTCGTTGGGAGAATTGTATTGAAGCGAATGGAGCATACTTTGATTGAATAAACAGTGAAGAAAGATATGCAGTTTTATACAATCACTTAAGAATCCGACATTTCATACGCACCAACCTAATATTTGAAGAAGTTTCAGTCATTTTAAAAATAAGATGAAAAAAAAAAAGGCATGGGAATCCTTGCTTAAGAAAAATCTTTATTTTGAAGTTCAACACAGAAAATAATGCCCGCTGTATGTTAACTCATCGGGTATCTCATCGGGGGGGTGTTTGTTAACTCATCGGGAATCGCGCCTTCATATTAAGAGAGATTTTTTACTATGTGATCATTACGTTTCCTATGTTCTGCCATCACTGATCTACTAAGACAATCTTATCAATAATTCGATATAAGTTTATTACAAACATAAATGGCCTTAACATTTCAGAAGAAATTAGTATTATGATTCTACAATCATTCAAAAATATATTATATTCGTTTCTAAGAAAATAAGCACCTTTATACGTATTGTAACAACATAATCGTAATATTAACATGATAAATACCATCTCTTTCTCTGTTGGATAAATACAGTATTACAAAGCTCATATGAATGAATTGTGTCACACCAAAGATATCTCTAGTATTGGCGTACATGTATATAATCCCTGCTAGTATAAAATCAAATGATTATTGAATTAGACAAGAATTATTTATACAAAAGTTAAAGATCACGGTAGTGGTAAATATTTTGTTTGTAATGTGAAACTGCAATTGTTTTTAGAATTGATAGCATATTTTTTTGAAAAAATTAGCTCTTGTGGTTATTTCTTTTTATTAGTTTCTTTTTTGGTCAAATAGTGAACATTTTAAATGCATATTTGATTTAATTGAAGAAAATGTGTAAAAATATTTATATTTTCGTCTATTAAATCGAAAGATCAAGTGCCGTAGATCCCAGTCTAATTAGTCCTCGTGTCCAAAAAATGACTGAGCGACAAAACAAACTGAAATGTCAAATGTTGTTGTTGTCAACGCATCCCATATTCCCAACTAGACTGGCAATATGGGGTGCGCTGCTCCACTTTTCGAACTGAACCGTAATTTGGTGAGGAGTTCGAATTCCTCTGTACACACATGCCATCGGTATTCTTTTATAGGATAGTCAACCATTCACAACCCATTTATTAAACAAAAGATAAAAGCAGGAGAGATAAAGTAAGTACATCCATGCCCGAACTGGGATTCGAACCTAGGACCTCCCTATCCGCAGTTAGGCACACTGACCACTGGACACGGTGGGCGGCTGAAAGATCAAATAAATATTCCTTTAAAGTTATGTTATTACAAAACAAAAGTGTGAATAGAAAGCGTGTATGGTAAATTTTCGCTTAATAAATGACAAATGTAAAATATTCTGATATTACTGCATAAAAATATACTTAAATGATAATATATATCATAAAAACATCAAAAAATTACTGCAAAGTTCGGTTGTGAGTTTTTTTAATCTTTGAAAGATGCGTTTATCGGAGATTTACTCATTTATATACTAAAAAGAAAATTATTAAAAAAAAGTCTAGAAAATTGGTTAAATTTGAAAATTTTAAATTTTAATTAAAATTTAGGAAATATCAAATTTTTTTACATAGAAAGAAAGGTAGAAAAATTTTTTTCAAGAGCATTTTAAAACATATGCCTTAAAAATTTTAAATTTAACAAATTATGAAAATTTAAGTATTTGATAATTTATCGCTTTTTTTGATGACATAGAAAATTTCTGTAATAGTGTCTTGTAATTAGGAAATGATAGTATTTTTCAACCAAATCACAGAAATGAATCTGTGTAAAAGGTTACATTTAAGTAAACTTACTTAAGAGTTTTATAAAAGAGAATTGTGAATAAATAAAATTTGAATGTAAAAGTCCATTATAATTAAAGATATAATTTAAACATTTCTCTTAAATTTGCTTATCGAAACCTTAGAAGAATGAAATCGAGTTTCAAACTTTGAATAAGTATAAAACATTTCTCATTTGATATCACAATCATGTGTATATACCAATCGCATGCTTTCTGACTTCTTAAAACTTTCCATACACATTTTCATTATTGAAGTTTTCCATCTTTATTTGGTCAGTTTTCATTTAAAATCATTTCTTTCAGTGGTTCAATTCGAATATACATTGTATTTGCTTAAATTGGCCTTTGAGTCATTTATTTTTGTATCAATGAATCCATTTATGTAGTTATTTCATAATCTATTATTTTTCGCTATCACCACTTTTTAAAAAATGAAATATCAAAAGTTTCTTTACCTTTTTGGTATAATAAAAATAATTTGAAAATGCATGCATTCTTAAAATGTCTGCATTGGATGAAAGCGTTTGATGTAAGCTTAAGCGTTTTGTCGAAATGATTTCAACGTTTTCCAGGTTACCTTCTGCAATTATGAATGGTTAAAAGAATTATTACATAATAATGTTTTCTATGTTTAACTAAGCAATTGGAAAAACTTGGTAAAAATATATAAAAATAAATATCTTAAAATAATAACCGTAAACTAAGTAGGGGAAAATTTCTTGATCATCATGTTACCAACATTGCCTATTCAACTTTTAAACTCATGATTTTTTTATTTATATTTTGTAGGATTTCCTTTGTCAATGCATTTTTTCCGCAAATTTATTTTATAACATCTAAATAAGATTTTACTAGTTTACTCCATAGCTGTCTCATCATTATTCGTGCAATAATAGACATTAATTTTTATGCGGAAGCAAATTTTAAACGCACATTTAAAGCACAAATTAAATCTTTGTTAAAATTTAAGTGTTAATGAAAAAATACTTCAACAAAAGAATTATGATTAAAATAATTTACATTACTTAAAAATTAAATGAATCTTCGTCAAAACAAAAAAATATTTTCTTGTTTAAATTTAAGTTAAGAAATTTAAATGTTCTGAGGGGGAAAATAATGTATTACAAATTTTCTCCAAATTATGCAGAACACTTCCTCTTCCATTGTTAAAATTATTTGATTTTCTTTATTATTTTTATATTAAATTATTTGATTTTCTCATTATTTATTGAAATTTCCTCAATAATATTTGATTATTTTCTTATGTACAAAGTATATTTTCTTTATAAGCTCACGTAAAAAAAATTTTTTTTCTTCAGAAACGTGCAAATTGCTAAAATTTAAATTTCAGGAAAAAAAAAATATTTTTTAAATATTTTATTTTTGTTATTTGTAGTTTTTTTGTTACTACTAATTTAAAAAGATAATTAATATAAAAGCTTCGTTATACAGAAATTTTAAAATAAAGATTGGGCAATAGAATCCTACGATTCTCTCTTAATCATATTTGAGATTCGGGTGATTACATCTAGATTTAATTCTTTTGTAAATATGAGTCTTGCACAAATTCTTCATTAAAAATATTATTAAATGTAGCTCTGAACTGCATCAAAAATATTGATTTAATGTAATCAAATATCAATCGCTTTATTAGCATCACATAGGCTTTGCAAACTGTAGTACTTTCTCATGAAATACTGAAATTCGTTTCATCATTAGTCGTTAGAATTCTTTTCTATAATTTTCTAGATCTCAATTCTTTATCTCAATAATCTATTCAATAATCTAGATTCAATTCTTTAGTAAATATGAGTCTTGCAAATTCTTCATAAAAAATATTATTAAATGTAGCTCTGAACTGCAGCAAAAATATTGATTTAATATAATCAAATATCAATCGCTTTATTAGCATCACATAGGCTTTGCAAACTGTAGTACTTTCTCATGAAATACTGGAATTCGTTTCATCATTAGTCGTTAGAATTCTTTTCTATAATTTTCTAGATCTCAATTCTTTATCTCAATAATCTATTCAATAATCTAGATTCAATTCTTTAGTAAATATGAGTCTTGCAAATTCTTCATTAAAAATATTATTAAATGTAGCTCTGAACTGCAGCAAAAATATTGATTTAATATAATCAAATATCAATCGCTTTATTAGCATCACATAGGCTTTGCAAACTGTAGTACTTTCTCATGAAATACTGAAATTCGTTTCATCATTAGTCGTTAGAATTCTTTTCTATAATTTTTTTTCTATAAATGCTTTAATTTTTATGTACATTTCTATGATACTGACTATAAATTATCTTTTTCTTTGCAGCCGATCCTAATATTGCTTGTGGTATTAAAGAACAATATAAAGTAAGAATTATATATTCCTAATTGTATGAATTTCAAAGTAGCTATATTATAAATGGCTGAGTTCATTCCAGTGGTTTGTTGTTTGCAGACCGCTCTGCACATAGCCGCTGAAAATGGACAACGGGAGATCTGCAAGTTGCTACTGGAATATGACGCTGACATTCTTGCTAAAGACAGCACGGGACTAACGGCCATGGATTTGGCCGAGAAAGCAGAACAACCGCATGTTATGGAATTGCTGAAAGATGTTGCAAGTAAGTTGACTGCGTAATTATTTTGTTACGTAACAATTGCTTTATCAGGATGGGATTCGATTAAACGCTTCTCTGAGCGGTTAATTATAATGAAGAGTCAGCTGCAAGGAATTGGATCGTGTCACTAGGGAATGAAAAGGAACTGTGTTTAATGATTTGTTATGCTGCTCGCAATGGTATAAAGGCTGATAATTGCTTACTTTCATTAACAAAGCAAAACAGCTTTAACTCACTGGGGTTAGAAGATGAGCTTGATTATTCTTTCACCGTGAAAATGTATCTTAACATGTGTGACATCAATAATTAAATTTCTTATGAGATTAGTAACTTATTTTTTCATTAAACGGTTATCAGAACTTTTAAACTTAATCACGCGCTATCACAAAGACGTATATTTATTCAAATGGGGAAAAATATATTTCACGAGTGATAAAGCAATATTTTATTTCTAAATAATTTTAAACTTTCCTAAATATGCTTATTTGGCATGTATTTTTATTTGTAATATAAATTAATTTAAAATATTATAACCCTTTTAATTAAATATTTTACTACAAGTTAAAGAAGAAAATTCTTGTCGATTTTAATAACCCAAAAGAACATGACTTATTGTTCGTCCTCGTGGTAATCACCATTGGCATCCAGCTCCTTCTACCAACGGGTCTCCAGCTGTGCAACCCCCTTGTAATACTCGGGGGGTGTTGGACGCAAAAAAATCCGTGAGTGCTTGGCGCAAGTGCTTCATTGATGAAGGATTTTCCACGAAGATGTTTGTCCAGGGAATGGAAGAGTTGATAATTTAATGATGCAAGGACAGGTAAATAAGGAGGATGTCAGAAAGTCTCCCAAACAAAGTTGCTGTATGGTATTCCTGGCACCAGCGCAACATGCGGTTTCGCGTTATTGGCCCATAACAGTACCCCCTTACTATTAACTATTTCTGACTTCTTCTTTTGTAACGCCTTTGAACACGTTACAATTGCTGTGAGTACAGGTCCACAGTGACCGTTTGTCTTAGCTGCTCATTGTGAACCATTTGACGACTAGTCCTCCAGACACAAAGCATAATCTTGCTTGTGTATATAGAAGATTTGTTTGTCGCTCAACGGTCATTTTTTGCACACGAGGGCTAATTAGATCGAGACCTACGGTTTAAAGTGGATTCCGAACCACTACAAACATCCATGCCCAAGGTGGGATTCGAACCCACGAACTGTTAAACCGAAGGCCAGAGCGCTAACCATTCGGTTGCCAGCTCGGCGGGTATATAGAAAGTCTTGCGCTGTGTGGGACAGTATCCTGAGTGACAACCAATGATTTGATACAGCAACTGATAAATTAGCTTTGAAGTTGTAGAGCAAACTACACCGAATGAGCTCCTTCGACACGTTCATTTTTCTTCGCTACTGTATGATTTACGATTGATGAATGTGTGCAGTGAATCTGCTTTTATCACGACTGATATTCCTACTTTTGACTGGCAGGTGTTTCAACCACGTCATACACTAATTTGCATACTTATTCTCACTTCTTTCAATAGCAGCGCGAAAACAGCAAGATTTTTCTTGTTTACCTTGCACATTATGTATTTTTAATTCGAATTAAAAAGAAATAATTTAAATTTTTTTCACTAAGTCCAACTATATAAGTGTATACTAATATATATATATGTATCAATGTTCGTTCAATTCTTGGAAACTCCTGGAATTTTTTCTTACCTTGATGCATTTACTTTTTGTTAGAAAATATTATAATTTTTTTGAACTTTTTGTTTTTTTATTTTAAAATTTTTAATAACTTTGTTGAAAAACCAAATTTATTAGCTTTTAATGTTACCACTATATGAGATTCATAATTAATTCATAACTGTTGACTAAAATAAAGATCTAGTTCAGCCACAATAGTTTCGTCATGAACCAGCTCTATCAGGACCGGATGTATAGTATTTAGATTTATGAGTGTGAAGTAATCACCTATAAGATCGTCAGGTTGTTCAATCACGCACCATTTTAGTTGATTTTTTTAAATATTTGTTTCTGTGTCTTATTTTGCCTCAATTTCCCTGAATATTAGTATTTAAATAGTAAGTTTTTGGGTTAAAATATACTTTCCATACTTTCCTTGGTGACTACTTGTCTAATGTGTCCAAAATAAATGTGTCAAAATGCGATTCTGTCTTAAAATAATTTCATAATTTTGTAGATGAGTTTAAATCTTTACAACCAACTGTAAGATTTCAAGATTGTATTAGTGAAAAATTTGATCCTATTAAATATGGAATAGATATTTTATATTTGAACTTACTCTTAAAAAGTTAATGTCACTTACAGAAAGTGGTTAATTTGATTTTTATACTCTCTCATGGTCAAGCATCTGTTGAAAGTTAGTTTTCTGTTTATTAACATTTAATGGTAGAAAATCAAATAATCAATCAATTGTGGCTAAGCCTATAGCATGTGATGATCACATCCGAAATATAGTAGGTGTCAATAATATAATAATTTGCAAAGACCTATTTAATTTTGCTGCTAGTGCCAGTCAAAAATATAAATTAATTATATTTGGATGAACTAAAAAAGGCAACCGCTTACAGAGGGAAAGTGTGAAAAGCATTTCTTAAAGAAATTAATGACTACTTTGAAATCAAAAAGCAGCGTTTGGAAGATGACATAAATTTTTCAAGTTCATTTATGATAAATTATGCTGAGGAAACTGAAAGAACTGGTAAATTAGCATTAATTGCAAAATCAAGTACTTGTCGCTGTGCTGCTTCAATGAAGCAACGTTTATTATTCAGTGTTGTGATAATGAATGGAAAGCGAAAGCTTCAGAGTTAAAAAAACATCTTTTTAGCAGTCACATTTTGTATTTATAAATAAACGAGAAATTTGAAAATTTGTTGATTGATTAAAGAAATAGGAAAGTCTAGAATATGAAATTGTATAGCTTCAAGTGCTTGAAAATAATCAGCAGGAAAATTAGAATTGCTTTTAATAAATAATAATTGGGGGAAAAGTAATCCTGGAAACTTTATCTAATAGTTGTATTTATTTTGTTTTGAATAAGTATATTTATTTAAAAAGAGGTTGTTGTACACATCTTAAAATACTCAATAAATTAATAGATAGGAATCTAATGAAGATGCTTAAAAACTTTAAAATTAACCATTATTTTATACAATGTATAATTTAGTAATGTAAAGAATATCGATTATTTAAATAAATTTTTCTGTTATGGCTGTAAATTCATTGAAGGCTTTTGAAATAATCATTAAATATAATTTTAACTTAAGTAAAAATATTCTCATTTGTTTTCATAATAATTTGTTTGCATTATTTATTAATATAATTAAAAAATGTTGTGTATACATAATTATATGCATATTTGGTTAAGAAAAATTGCTAAAATAAAAATAATTAACATGAATGTCGATATATTTCCTGGAAATGTTTGGTTTAAAAATTTCCTGGAAAACTTCTTAAAACTCCTGAAATTTGATTCTTAGAAATTGTACGAACCCTGTGGTATATATACATAGGTTTATGTTTTTTTAAAAGCACCACCCGCATATTTTATTTTAGTTTGCATATTGAAGTTTTTAATATGTAGAGTTATTTTTAGTAGCACATTGCATTTTTTTTAATATGTAGAGCTATTTTTGGTAGCATATTGCCATTTTTTTAAATGTGTTTTTTAATATGTAGTCAATTTAATTAATGCTGTTATTTGAAAGTTAAGAGAGAATTATCAATGGTTGCGTTCTTGTGCAACATATACACTTTCCGCCGAAAGTCTGCATACAGAGAACATTCTTCTTTATTCACGCAAAAATATCCATTAATTTCGTGCGTTAGAAAATGCTATATACACCGCCAATTGACTCATGAAATTTATATATTTCAACTAACAAAACAAATAAGCCAACTTGTACCAAAATTTAAGCGCCAAGTGACAGTTTAAAGCCTCGCCAAAAATCAGCATACGCATAAAAAAATAGCATACACCTATCATTTCTTGTACGTTTATTTTCTCAAGGTACGATTTCGAAGTAAATTTGAACTCTTCTCAAGTCTGATGTTCGATTTTTCTGTAGAACTTTTTCTGGAAAACATGGCAGTTATAAGAAGAGTGATAAGTGTTGATGAAAGAAAGGTTATAGTAAATCTTTGGAAATCTGGGAAATCACTCAGAGCAATAGCTGAGACAGTTAATAACAGACATTCTTCGATCCAAAAAGTTATTAACAACTATAAATCAACTGGCGTTTTAACATCAAAACCGAGAACTGCCCATCCAATTGCAAGTACGCTTCAAGAGACCCACTTTGTAATTCAGTCTGTAAAACAAAATCCTCGATTGTCGACATCAAAAATAGCAAAGTGTTGCTGAAAGATTCCCAAAAAATTTTAAGTTTGACTATAATTCGAAAAGTATTGAAAAAGTACGATATTATTATTTTTATTTATTAAAAGTACGTTTGCAAAAGAACATTTGGATAAGACTCAGGATTTCTGGAACAAAGTAATTTTTTTCAGATGAAAGTAAATTTTGCATTTTTGGAATAAAAGGAAGAAAATATGTTTGTAGGAACCTGGTACAGAAGTCAAGAAAGAAAATCTTCTGACTGTCAAATGTGGAGGTGTTATGGTTTGGGGGTTTATGAGAAGCAGTCAGGTTAGAAACCTGGTGTTTATTGAATCGACACTGAATAAAGTTAATTACTTGAACATATTAAAAATATACTTTAAACAAAGTGCCCATAAACTTGGATTGAGTAAAGATTATTTCTTCCAGCTAGACGTTGACCCAAAGCATATGGCACATATTGTGCGGTTATGGCTTGTATATCATATGCCAAACCAACTGCATACATCTCTCCAGTCCCCACATCTAAATCCTATTGAACATTTATGGGATTTTCATGAACGAAGAATCAGAGAACATCACAACATCCAATGAAATGCTAAATTCTGTTATGAAAGAAGAAGGGGAAAAATAACTACAGAAGAGATGTTGAAACTTATTCAATCGATGCCTAATAGATTGAGAAAAGTTTTAAAAAGAAAAGGCTATCCAATTTCGTATTAAATTTTCAAAAATTAGAATTATTTCAACATTTTTGTAAGTATATGCTGACTTCTTGTGCATGTGATTTCTCTTTTTTAATTTCTATGCATTTTTTTTTATTTTGTATTGTTGCTTTCAAATTATTGTTACTAACTACTATTGAAATGTATTTTATTTGAGGTATCTAAAAGGCTATTATTTAATAAGAAAAATTTAATTCACTTACGAATCGTTACATTAACACCAAGTACACACATTAATGGCTTGTATGCAGACTTTCGGTGGTAAGTGTATCTCAAAAAACATTTATATCACCAAGCAATTTATGAATTCAGGCTATCAATTTTTATTATTTTATTATAGTTAGTATGGATTTTTTTATTTAAATATTTTTTTTATTTTGATTTGTCTTTAAGTTAAAAACTTTTACTGATTTAATTTGCATAACGAACTATATAATATTTTATTTAACGATAACTTTTTTGTTTGTAAATTTCAAAAAGTTAACTTTAAAAAGATAAAATGGAATTGTTAGAACTGTGTGAAATAACCCAACTGCTTATCTCATCAAAAATAATTTTTGTTAGATATCTTCTAATATTTTTTCTTTATAATAAAATATAAAAAAAATTATTGTTAAAAATTTGACAACAGTGCTTCAGAAATCAAAGATGGAAGAATATATCATAATTTTCTATTTATTTTCCAAAATACAAAAAAGCAGACAAGCAAAAAAAAATAATAAATAAATAATAATAATAATAATACTTGAATGTAAGGGATATGACTTATTTGAATCTTTTCTTTTAAGCTATACGACTTAAAAATAATACAATTTTCAAATCAACTGATATCATAATTCTATATCGAAATAGTTTGATGACTTTAAACACAGGAATTTGTTAAGTTCGGCAACGCTTATTCTAAATGTATTTTAAATATACTTGATTGCTTCAAAATTTCATAAGAATTTTCTGGACATTTCTATACAAAATGAATTTCTTACGAAGCTAGTACCTTAGTTACCAAACTTTTGTGTTGTTTAGCATTATCATCTTATTAAATAAAAGAGTCATTAAATGTACTTGCATACAAGCAATCAATAAAAATTTTAGTATCCAAATTAATACAGATTAATTTTTTGTTTCTTGGAATACACACACATATCAATTATATATATATATATATATATATATATATATATATATATATATATATATATATATATATATATATTAAAAAATAAATAAATAAAATAAAATAAAAACATTTTACAACATTATTGAATTACTAAGAGTAAACTCTCTTTAAAAAGCGCGCACGCGTATTCTTTTTTGAATAATAAAAATACTAAATATCAGACGATAAATATAATTTCCAAAAATATAAATGAAAAAAACTTTCCAATGGGAATTATTTTCTTACTCCGAAATAAAATCGTCTAGAAATGTGCGAACAACCTTTGCATATATAAAAAATAGCGAACTCAGAATTCAGCTATGCTTTCTTTATTCTAGAAATTGTTAAAACTCTTTTAAAGCTTGTTTTCGACCACATATCTAGTGATAAGCTATAAACAGCGTTTAAACTCAAAATCAGTGATATTCTAAATTCCCACAAAAAACATCTTGAATCAAAATTTATTGAAGCAATTGCCTATTTTTTCATATTTTGTTCCAAATTGTTATATGAATTAATTATTGTTTCAAATCCATTTTCTTTAAGTGACTAATTATTGACGCCTTAGTTTAGGTCATACACGCTTTTTCAAATATGGAAAATATAGAATTAGTGATCTTTACACATTTTGGAATTTCATAGGGATCCTGTTTTAAATAATTTCATTTTATTTTTGAAAATCGGAAATTTATAATATTTGTCATGGTTTTATTAAAAATTTTTTCCATTATTGTTTTATTATAAGAACTTATCACACACACATTTCCGTCTTAATTTACTTAAATTGAGTATTAATAGCTATGACAACGCTAATTGTTCGAATATTCGAATTCTCAGAACAATAATTTAATGAATGTATGATCTTAATAAAAAAAAAAAACTAGTGCAGTTTTAATAAATTGACGATAAAAGACTTTTCACAACGATAAGAACACTTTCTTTTATTTTGTTTAACTGTATATGTGATATTTGTGACAAATTAAATTTCACGTAGAATCGTTTTTTTCCCCATTAAACTTTTGTAATTAAGTTATTTCTCCGAATTCAACTTCTACCCAGAAATCTAATGATTATTTTATTTTTCTGTCTGACATGTGCTGTTTACTATTGACATTACAGAAATTAAAAGGTTGGAAAATAATAACATCAATAAAATACTTGACTAGCGTGTAAATTCTTTTAGTTGACAATAAATTGTCAAATAAATTACTTTGACAACCGCAGTGTAAACATGTCTTGACGTTCTTGTTTTTCTGGCAGTCTCTGCTAATCTCTTAAATTAAGTAACGGCTGTGAGCAGATAATATTTAGAAGTCAGTTTAAAATAATGTATGATTAAAAGCAGGTAATTTAGGTGTAGTTGTCTGCTTAAGCAAATCTTGCTTTTTATGTATTTGAAGATTAATTTTCTACTATCATTTGCATTTTTATTTTTATTGAAAAAGATTTAATTCATTAAAATAGGGCAATGTTAAATATTTTTAAAATTTATATTTTACTATAATAATATTTTCGATTGTGCAATCTTACATTGCTGCTTAATTAATGTTTTTATTTTTGAATTTGTGGTGAACGAATGTGCAGTATTCGATTCGCACTACAGAACTGCATGTGCGTAACTCTCCTTCTAGAACGAACTTTTCTTTCCGCACATGATTCCTGTGCTTATTATAATTTTATGTAAATATTTATTGTCACCAACCAATCAGAAGATATTTTTACCTGTATATATAGCCTGTTGGTTTTCACTCGCCAGACAGGCAGAGTGAGATGGCAAGTGTGTTGCTTGTCTGATTTTAGTTCGCAATAAAAGCCTATTGATTTTAATTATCCTGTATTTACTTGAGCACGCTAGTTATTCACTTCAATGGTGACCCGGACGTGGAAAAATGACGCACAGGTGAAAATCTTATTTCAATATACCTTTTTGTACGAATTTTTTCGTTAAAATTTCTTTTCGGTTGATTACCACTATTTTCTTATACGTAACTTGTATAAGTATTTTTCATATTACTTAGTTTTTCTGCTTTTTACATTTTTTGTCCATTGCTATTACTTGTTTTGTTACATTATGACTGCTCAGGAAAAGTCAGCAATTTCTGTTACGGATGGAAATTTTCCGCAGTCGGAACTTTCCCGTATCGCTTTTCGTCCACCGCCATTTTGGAAACAAAATCCCGAGTTGTGGTTTTGTCAACTGGAATCTTCATTTACCATATCTGGTATTACAGCTAATGTCACTAAATTTCTAAGTGTTGTTTCTGCTTTAGACTCAGACGTTCTCCAAAGTGTGGCGGACATAATTAAAACCCCACCTTCAGAGCAATCTTATGATATTCTTAAAAAACGTATTATTGACCATTTTGCGGAGACTGAAACAGCTCGTTTAAGATCATTGTTTCAAGACATTACCTTAGGAGACAAACGACCTTCCCAATTGCTACACGAAATGCAAAATCTTGCATCCGGTCAAATGACTGACGAAGGCATTCGCGCCTTATGGTTACAACGTTTGCCCGTGCATATGCAACAGATACTTTCTGTAAGTCTAGAAAACTTAGATGGTCTCGCGAAAATAGCGGATAAAATTTCCGAAGTTTCAGGTTTTTTGTTTCGAAGTTTGCGTTTCGCAACTTCTTGCACTCGCAACGAAGTTTGCGTTTCGTCAGAACGCTGAGAAAACCTCTCCTAGACAGCTGAGGCACTTGGAATTCATTAGTCAGTTTTCGACTGATATCCGTCATGTCTCCGGTAGCGAAAATTGCGTAGCCGACGCATTTTCTAGAATTCATGCTTTTTTCATTTCCTACCACAATCGATTATGAAGAAATGGCTAAAGAACAGTCTCATGATATCTCCTTACAAGATTTTCTTAAAAATAATTCTTTGAAAATTAAATCTTTTCGTTTATCTTCAAACTCTACTTCTCTTTTTTGTGATGTGTCGACCAGTGTTGTTCGACCTATCGTTCCATTTAGTTTCACTCGAAAAGTTTTCGGTATGATGCATGGTCTGTCCCATCCTGGAGTGCGTGCCACGACCAAGCTTATTACTTCTAAGTTTCTCTGGCCAACTGTCAAGACAGACTGCAAAGAATGGGTGAGAGCATGCTTACCATGCCAAAAATCTAAAATTCATCGCCATACTCATTCTCCCATTGGTGATTATCCGTTACCAAGTGACCGCTTTCGTGTTGTGCATATCGACATTGTGGGGCCACTTCCGCCATCTCAGGGCTATCGTTACTGTTTAACTTGCATCGACACATTCTCTCGATGGCCGGAAGCTTACCCTATCGACAACATTTCTGCTGAATCAGTCGCAGAAGCTTTCTATTCAGGTTGGGTATCTCGATTTGGAGCCCCTCAAATCTTGATAACAGATCAAGGCAGGCAGTTCGAAAGCGAACTTTTTCATTCTTTTTCTAAGTTATTAGGAGCTGAAAAGCTGAGGACTACTGCCTACAACCCTGCTTCGAATGGCATGGTTGAACGACTGCACCGCCAATTGAAGACTGCAATTAAGTGTACAGATCCTGCAAATTGGGTAAAAGTGCTCCCATCGATACTTCTCGGAATCCGCTGTGCAGTGAAGGAACTGGTCTACGGCTCGACACTCCGTTTGCCAGGAGAATTCGTCCGGGATACAACCAGCCGCTCCGCACTGCCTGTTCCCGACTTTCTTGCTAAGCTTCGGAACCACGTCCGATTGTGACGTCCAGTACCTGCTTCGAGGCATTCATCAGCAACTACTTTTATCCACAAAGACCTCAACACTACATCACACGTCTTTGTCCGACAGGATGCTGTACGCCGACCTTTGGAGCAGCCGTATGATGGTCCCTTTCTTGTCGTTCACAGAACTCCTAAGTTTTTTACATTAATGATCAAAGGAAAGAAATCTTCAATTTCTATCGATCGTCTGAAGCCAGCACATACCTTGATCGATCACTCTGCACCAACACCATCTTCAAACATTCGTCCAGTTCCGTGCACGGCCGACAACCTCACCACCACGACTCGCTCTGGACGTCGAGTCCGGTTCCGGTTCCCGTTGCCATCCCTGCAGCAACTGGACTGACGGGGAGTACTGTGGTGAACGAATGTGCAGTATTCGATTCGCACTACAGAACTGCATGTGCGTAACTCTCCTTCTAGAACGAACTTTTCTTTCCGCACATGATTCCTGTGCTTATTATAATTTTATGTAAATATTTATTATCACCAACCAATCAGAAGATATTTTTACCTGTATATATAGCCTGTTGGTTTTCACTCGCCAGACAGGCAGAGTGAGATGGCAAGTGTGTTGCTTGTCTGATTTTAGTTCGCAATAAAAGCCTATTGATTTTAATTATCCTGTATTTACTTGAGCACGCTAGTTATTCACTTCAAATTCTTTTAGAAATGTGCTAAAGACTTTTTTATTTCGATTTTAAGATAATTTATTATTGCTTCTTATTTTTATTTGTAATTTTGATTCTACAAATCAAATACTTTTGTAATAGTAAAATTTTTAGATTTTTGGAAGAATTTCTTGATTATAAATTATTTTCGACATTTTTTTTGAGTCTTAAATTTTTATATTATTCTTGCGAAAAAAGGAATTGACCAGGTAAGTCAATTTTTTGTCAACTTTTTTGTATTATTAGGATTTATTATTTAGCTTGTACGTCATATTTTCTTAAGAACTTATTCTATTAGTTTTTTGTAATTAACAAAATAATTTTCTTAGTATCTTGCGATTTCTGTTTACCATGGTAATTGCGTATTCTGATATATCAATAACAGCGAATTGGAACGATGAAGAATTTCCGTTCGGAAATCTGGTTAAGATTCATTGACATTTGATAAAAATATCTTTTAATAAAAGTAAGAAAAGGACGGAACTCTATACACATGATCTATCTTCGTCACTTTATTACGATTCTCATTGGTTTAAAATACCCATTACGTCAGATAATGTTTCATCTACGTCACATCGTATTGATATGGCATTGTAAATCCGACTTGTCGACGAATTTGCTGCTTGTCTTCAAATCACATTCTTCGAGCGGAAGCAAACAAGGCGAAGTTCATCATCGAATGTCTGAGAATATTGTCGAAGCTCTCATTTTAATAAAACGATTTCTTATATATATATATATAAATAAGGAGCAAAACATCGGTTTGAGTAGCAGTTTCCTATTGATTCAAGCCATTAACGCATGGACAATAGAAAAGCAAAAAAAGCAATATGAAAAAAAAAACATGATAAAACATACACTTTTTAGTTAACTTAAATCGGCAAGGACAATTTAAATTTTAAAAAATTTCATTAATTAATAGAATTTTAAATTAATACTTGTAAACTATATCTTTTGAATCTTAAGACTGTTGTCTTGCTTACGCCAATGTTAAAAATTTTCTTTTAATTAATATTGTTTAAATAATAAAAAGTTTATTTGTAAAACAAGCTCAAAAAGTTCATTGAATTTTTAAAATATTTTTACACTATTTTCACCAATACTATTATCGATCTTAAAGATAATATTAATTACTCTGCAGGTCAAATTCATATTATTTTATTTATCTACTTTTTTATACTCTAGTGGTTCATGTAACAGATATTGATGGTTTAGAAAGCGAAAGGATAGTTTGAACTTGTCCCATAATGCATTTTATTTTATAATTTGTTTTAAAAAAATCAATATTTTACAGAATACAATATTATGATTGGATTAAAGTATACCATTTAGCCACATTATTTCCAACTAATGTCTATGTAATGGTCGAACACGTTTACCTGATGGCATTCGCAGCATAGAATTGCCAAGTTTAGCAGACTAGCAATATTATGTCAAAAAACCACGATTATAAAACTAGAATTATTGGTAGACGCTTCTGTGATGAATTGAAGCTGCTAAAATTTGTACTTGTGAAATACGGTTACAGGAGACTAACTCGAATGCCTTAATTTATACTTAATTTGCATCGGTTAGAGTATTTTTGTTGGGCTCTTAAACACACTTCGGTTGAGTTATGGGTGACCAAAAATCTAAAATAATTTGGATTGGTCAGATCATTATTCTAAAGAGGAAGAATTGATGATTATATTTCGATCAAAGCCCCTTAAATTACTAAACCATGATACAAGTGGTAAAATCATCATCATCCAGCAAAAAATTGTATACATGAATTAAAATAAAATAATTTAATTTAGTATTTTACGTATTGAGTTGATCGAAAAATCAATGAAATTTTATAATCTGCATAAATTCACAAACTTTGCCAAGCAATCGCAGTAAAACAAAGCAAGTTCCGATTCATGACGGTCTTTCTGCGGAAAAAAATATCAAGGAAAGTTGATCTAATTCAACAGTCTGAGAAGTTAATAAACCGCAAAAATCAATCATGCCGCGTTTCACTTCCGGTAACATATATTAGTTAAGAAAGTGGTACGTATTGCTAGTTAAGCGTGTCCTGTCCTTTGGAGTCACTGAAGGTTGACTTTTTAGGAGAAAAATATTTTGTCGTCATTCTCTTGTTATGTGATGTTATATGTATCACAAGATTTTCGACTCACTACACATATTTAAACTTTAAAAGAACGGTTGTTTTATGGAAAATTAAATGCAATCATTAACGGGGTCGCCTTATGACATTTTCATGTGATATTTAAAGATAAAAAGATTTTAATATAAATTTTTTTTCTATAATGCGTATTCCTTAATGCGCTAGATTAAATTAATTTGGTGTTGTGTATTGTTTGTTAAGTACTTAAGTTAAAATTACAACTGCCTTATAAATTCTTAGAGTACAGCAAATAAACAATTTATTAATAGGTAATTGTGTGAATAAAATCTAATTTTATTATAATTAAATGCGATATATAGTTGGATTTAGAAACATACTCTTATTTTTCCTCAGTTCCTAAATTAATTTTTACTGGATTTTAAATTTTGTCATCTTGTTAAAAATCCAAATTATGCAACTAGTTGAGAATTAATCAATTTTTTTAATAACATACTTACGATTTCGTATTTTAAGAGAGATAAAAGAAAGTGTCTGAACAGTAGAAAACATTAGATATATAAAGTAAATAATAATGATTTTTAAAAACTAGTAAGTGTATCGAAAATAAAGCAATTGATTTATGTTGAATTCGTGAAAAAATTACAGGAACAAATTATATATAAGATTTTTTGGTAAGTTATTGACGATATTAAATAAATTCTTATATAAATGCAGAGATAAATTACTAATCTTTGAAGACGACGTAACATGTTATGATAAAAAAAAATATGTTATTAGATTTATTTTTATCAGGCCATTAGTTCAACAATTTTAATTTTTGTGCATTGTTATTTATTGAAAAGAAATTCGTCATTTTGATGTACATTTATTTCGTTTGATTTTTTCTAAAAATATATCAAACAATGATGAATACATTGGTTTTATTTAAAAAAGTTTTTTATACATTCATTGCTAAAATTGCATGTTTGTAAAACTTTCCATATTTCTTATGGACGCTTTTACTGTTACTTTTACTGTTAAAAAAGCTTAATTTATCTATATACGTAAATCGAAGTTTTATGCCCACGATTTTATGCAGAAATACTTCCTTCAACTCCGATTCTAATAATTCTATGTATGTCGGCATAAAAAGGATTATTCATAGCACTATGTTTATCATTTTCACAAAAGAAGGATAATGTTCGATAACTCGGAAGTTATGTTTTCATCTTGTAAATTGATGAATAGAATTTTACCGCATATCGGTTTCCTTTGAACACAATTTTTTTTGATAAATTTACTTATTTAGATTTAAGACTACTTCATGGCTATCATAAGACTTGTCGGACTTATCTCTGTAGTTTCAAACAGCCAGATATAATCTACATCGCCTTTTGATTACAATTCTTGAAATAAATTAAGTATACTCCAAGAAAGAGTACATTTTATTGTTGTAACTTTCTGGTTTACGTTTTCTAACACGCCATTATGTGTAGGAGAAGTAGTCTTAAAAGGTATGCACTTTCACTCTGATATATTATATATACACTTTCACTCTGATTATATGTCGATGTTAAGTTGCTGAGTTATTGAACTATTCCATTTTTTAACATTTAAAAAAGTGCTTGGTGTATATATATATATATATATATATATATATATATATATATATATATATATATATATATATATATATATATACAAGCTGACCCAGCCACGCGTTGCAGTGGCTGAGTTTTTATAATACATTGAATCAATTTTTTACTAATTCTTGGGTACAATCAAATTACGCGCGCACGTTAAATTTCTCGAAGATGGTAAAATCTAGAAAAATAAACACTTCGCCATAAATTAAAAACATCTAAAAATAAATTGTTATAAATGAGGTAGATAACATTGACATCGAACTATTATTTTTTTAATTATTAAAACTAAAAAATTTTTCCGCGGTATTATACTGAAATAAAAAAAATTAAAAGAATTTATCATTTGAATAAATACGTTAGATCAAAATGTTCTACTGAATAAATTAATAATTATCAAATTATAAAATAAAAAAATAAAAGGCTGTCAAGAAATACTTACATGTTTTGGAAGTGGTATGAAAATTAGTAGAGAAAAACAGCAATAAATAAAATTTTATTTTACTGTTTATAATATTAAAAATATTCAAACTGAACACGCACAATAATAACACAATACAAAGTATAATTATGAAAGTGATTCACAAAAAATTGTTATAGTATGATTATACATCATGAAAATATATGTACATCATGAAAATATAATAATAAAAATATATGTAAATTCTATATTTAACCACGCGATTGCGCGCGCACTTTAATTTTCTCAAAGATGTATAATCTAGAAAAATAAACACGTCGCCATCTGCCGAATAACTGTGCAACTTAGATGCTAAACCGCCATCTATTAGGAAGTTACAGAACTAAACAATAAATAAACATTAATGTCGTATAATAAATATTGAAAATAATAATTAAGAGATAAAAACTATTCTATCTTTTAAGTTGGACTGTATTATAAATGGTTACAAAATTTTATCAAAATCCGTTCAGTAGTTTCGGAGTTTATCGGGAACATACATCGTGACACGAAATTTTTATATATATAGATAATATATATATATATATATATATGTGTGTGTGTGTGTGTGTGTGTGTGTGTGGTGTGTGTATTTGGTTATTAATATTTTTTGTCTTAAATGTGGGTTAATTTTGATATATAATGCTTTTTAAAAGCAGTTCCTCAGTTTTTATAATTATGAAATATTTTTGCTCACATAAGATTCGTTTGTATTCGAAATAATAAGTATTACTGAAAAAAAGTTTTACACAAATATTTGTCTTTATATATAAATGCAATTTACCAAAATATTTCTACATTAAATTGATTAATTAGAATATGTATGTTTTTTTTAGAGAGATTTGGTAACATATTGGGGGACACAGGGAGGGAATATTTCTTCTCTATCAAAACTTATGTATGTTAAAGGTATTTCATGGCATAATTCTTGGGAATTATTATAACTAATAAATATCTTTCATATAGTGGTCAATTAATAATTTCGAGTGAATTAAATCGAAAATAGATTTAATATTTACTCTTTAATAATGAGTAAATGTTTTAATATTCAAAACAATTGTGAAGTTAATGCTGTAAACTATTACTCAATATATCTTAAACTAATCTAAAGTATATTATCAAAAATTTGCTTAATCTGTAAAATAACGTAGAATTTGTTGCGACAACATATTTAACTAACAAATACATATAGATACATAAAGTCTAGCATTTCTGTTCATGGAGAAGAAAAATTAAATACAACTTTTTGGATTATGTAATTTTCTTAAGTATGGCAAAAATACTATATTTTTTGTTTCTACACTGACACAATTGCTATCTAAGTGTTAACGATTATTGTCTTTAGATATCTTCCTTAATGGTACATGGCTGTTATAGACCATTATAAAAAGTTTTTCCGTGCGAAAATGCTGTGGTTTATGTCATCGTGAACATCATGTATAGTTGTATTATCTATTACCACAACACATCCTATTGTTGTAAGATACCTTATGACCCTAATTTTGTTATTTACAGTGCTTTCTCCTTATAGGCTTGCATTAGCTAAAAATAAGTTGTTTTTTTTTGTGCTGGAAAGTCAGATGTTTCATCTGGCATTGCATAATTAGTTTTAGATATTTAGCATACATGTTTGGAAATGTTCCTCATTTTTTCCAATTTTTTTCCTTTGCTATTTCGCTTAAGACTTGTGATATCACAGAAGTCCTAGAACAGTTCTATACTGTTATGTTGTTCACTATGAAGTTCAAAAGTCAATTAACGGTGGCCTGGTTCTATTTCAGCCAATTCAGTTGATTGAATTTAGTTTCTTCAATATACACTTTTGTTATTGCTGCCATGATATGTAGAACAGTCAAATGTATTGAAATTTCAATTTGCTGATTAATCACACAATTTAGAGCAGCATCATTTCTATATTTCATTCTAAAGGTGGATAAATAACAACTAAGTTAGTATTTTTAGATTATGTCTGTTGACTATCTCTTTAACTCTTTATACAAAACACTGTTATCAATCTAATCATGAAGTTTCTCCGATAAATTCGATTCGGCGTTTTGAATTGAAGCGCGGCTGGGATGATAGTTACGTCAGAATGGGAAAAGCGGAGATCGATTGAATAGTTAATGACGTTGAATGGCATTGTTCTTTGTGTGTCCTTTTCACCACCAGACTACAGAGGTAATATCCAAACGAACATGACTTCGTGTAATGTTAAGACCCAATAGAATAGTGTACGTATGTTCGAGCGAGGAAGAAACGTTTGCATATTTCGAAGATATCTTTCTTTATTGCCAGTATTTCATAGATTATATCATCTTCTTGGATTACTGTGTGCAGGATTTAACTCTTCTGCCGTGGGATGTATTTTTAGGTAATATAAATCCTTAACCTTTACTTATAGTTTGCTGGTTTTATGTACCCATTTGTTTTCTTTATAACAAAGTGCTGTCTATTAGTTTTTTTTTTTATTCGAATCGTTTAAATAAAAATTTGCTGAAAAATTATTTAGATTTTAACAAAAAAAGTTTAACACATAAATTTTTTGTATATAATGAAACAATTTCTTAAAAAAGAATTAGTTCAGCGTAAATGCTTTCATTTGATTCAGTAGTTATAACGAGATTGAGGACATTATGACAGCTTTTTATTTCTTTAATTGGATATCTGTCCGCTATTTCGCATATCTATCCACTAATTTCAAACTTGTAGAGCATCGTTAATATATTTGCAGTTTTAACATTTTCATTTGCTAAAATCAACACAACTTATTCCTTTGTCTTCGTTAATTTTCATTCCATAGCTACGAAGGAATTTAGGCATGCATAAACTTTGTAAACACGAGCTTTTATTCCTAAGTTCAATCAGGATTTATGTACGCATAGTATTTTAAATTGTACATAATACACATATAAAAAGTTCTCTCCTGGTATGTTAATTATTTTTATTTCATAAAATATTTTATTTAGTAGCGACTAGTTGTTCTACTACTTTGTATCTTTTCTTTTTTCAGAAAATTTCGAAACTATTCATTAAGCTGCCACAATTGTTTTGTGATCGTTAAGTAAAAATTATTCATATAAAAAATTAAATTCTGAACCCAGCAATGAATTTTATGAAACAAAAAACTGACTTTTCCAATGAGTGAGAATTTCAAGAAGCAAAAAAATTTTAAAAATATGTTTATTTTGTAATCATTTGCTTCTAAAATTTTCTTCAATGTACAATTTAATATATTTGAAGCATTTTTGATATCTGTTTTCATACATTAATTTTTAATTTTGCCATATTTTTCTATCTCATGTTTTTTCAATGAAAAAGTCTTGACATTTAAAACATTTTTTAAAAAATAAGATATTCTGAAACTTAATAATTCAGGATTCACTAAAATCTCAGGTCTTTTATAAGTACAATTCTTTTATTTAATTTTACATAAGAATATCAAAACCATTCATGTACTATAGAAAAATTCAAGAAAATTTTTAAATATTGAAAAAGATAGAATTTTTTATACATGAACAATTTTATAAAGAATTATATTTCTAAATTTGTAAAAGTAAACTTTATTTTAAATATATTTGTTATTCATTATATACCCAAATTAAAAAGTACAATTTCACTACAGATAGAATTTACGTTGTATCCTGGATTTAAGATTAAAATTAATGTATATCTTTTCATCAAAAATAAAAACTTTTAGAATTCAATATTTTTATATTGCATTGTCGCATTATTAGTTATGATTATACAAATATTATAAACTTTTTTTCAACTAGATTTTTGTATGTCAAATATATATTTCATTCAATAATTGAATAGTGCTAGGAATTGCTCTGTTTGGAATTGATATTACTTCGGTCTTGTAATACAACTCTGTAAATTGTAAAGTGACCTTCTGTGGTTTTTCAGTTAACATCTATGTCTTCTTTTTCCGCGATTTCCTGTCTATAAGTATTTCCTGTCGTTAGTTCTAAATTTGCGCAAAACTGTTTCATTTTTATACAAAGGTAAAAGTTTATCACGCTGATATTACGCAATCTGTTTTGTTTCAGAATTATTTAAAAATATAATCCGTTCCATTTTTTACATATTATTTGATGTTAGTGATACTTGTCGCTCAGCGGGCAATTTTTGTACACTGGAACTGTATCTAGTACACAAAAAAATCGGGATCTACAGTTTTAAGAAGATTCCGAGCTACTACAACATCCAAACCCAGGGTGGGATTTGAACCTACGAACTGATGAACTTAAGGTTAGAGTGCTATCTGTTCGGCTGCCTGCTTTGCCAAATATTTTACCTAATAACAAATATTTAGTGTAAATCAGTTGTAACGAATTTTTTCTTATTAAATTTCTTTACTATGTGCTTATTTTAAGAGATTCTTTACCAGCAAAATAACTCAAGAAGCTAAAATAATAAAATAAAATTTTTGAAATTTTTTTTAAAAAAAGATTTGCATGCTTTTTTACGAAAGCAAATATTGATTAAAGCAAGAAAAAGTCGTGGTATCGTTTTTACCCTTCTCCGTTATCGGATTTTGAAGTTAAGAATTTATCTTCTAGTATCAGATCAGTACGGAATTCCAAATAATGTACAAAAGTTAGTAGTTGCAGATTTTGAAAAATAATTATGGGGGTAATTTTTACTTCCTAGAACGCGGCAGCGGTTGCTACAGTAAATAATTGGTTTTCTTACTTTTTTATATATTGTTACATTTACAGTTATTCTCAAATCAATCTTTATTTTAAAGGTTGCTTGTACCATTTATAATATCACTTTAATGGTGATATTTATTAGTTTAAGGACTAATGGCAATTTTTAAATTTTCTAGAATTGCAAATAAGACTAATATTAATTTTTTTAAATGTATATACTATAGCTATATATTACTTTAAAATTTCTTAATATCAACAACTTTAATTGAAAACATTGTTAATTTTTTATAATTATACATTTATTTATGTCATCAATTAGTATCAGTTTGAGTCGATTATATATTTGATCTGAGTAAGAAAATTCTTTAGTAGATGCTTATCTCTTCGTGGAATTGTATGCTTCGTCTGTTATTATCTTGTAATGCTTTCTTACTTTGAGAATGAAGAAGAGAAATGGAAAAAATGTGTCTTGCGCAAATATTTCCTTTGTGAAAAACTTCCGATGAAGTTGTCTTTTTTTTATCTTTTTAATGATTATTTATATAAACAAAGTAGCCTAATTATTTTTGTTCACATTTACATTTAAAAATCACTTTATTAGTAAGTTTATATTTTTTGGAAGAAAAATCTCCTTTCTCTAATGTAATTTTAAAAAATAGATGTTTTTTTTAATTAAATGAAAATAGTTTGTAACTTGTGATTGCCTTTGTATTTTACATTGAAATTTGCCATCGCGTTTTCGTATCATATAATAATTTTTTTTTTAGTTTCAAAAAATTTTAAGAATATTCTTTTGCATTATCAAATGAAAGTTAATAATATATGACGGTTGTCTTTTCAAAAATTTTAACTAGACAAATTAAAGCCCGCACACAAATTCGCACTTACAAATGATCATCATCACAAGTTCAAATAAAAATTCAGTTTATGTTCACGAGAGATGCCTTGAGATTCAGTTCAGAAATAAACATTGAAATTTAAGCTGAAAACTTTGGCAAATATAGAAAATTTCCGATAAAAGGTGAAAAAAAGAAGTTTTCTTTATGATTTAATGAAAGTGAAGAAGAAGTTAAAAAAGAAATCATTGAGTAGATTGATTAAGGCACTAATGATCCAAGATTCGAGCATATATAAATTAATAAATATTATGTGGAAAAAGAGCTTTAAGTATTAGTTTGAAAGAAAGCGATGAAAATGTGAAGTATAAAAGATAATGAATCACTAAGTTGCTTTATCTCACACTAAACATCAATATTTGTTGTAGATGATGATGCATCACTTCGTAACAAAATAGTATTCACAAAATTTCAATTTTTTAAGGAGAGGAGGGTTTTAATGGGGAAAACACATTTTTATTACTTTTTTTCTGAAGCTGTAAATCTGCAAATTTGTTATTAGTTAATTGTAGTTTTTCTTGAGAAATAATGAAATGGATGTTTATGATTGCAGTTGTGCATATGAATTGTTCAAATGCCTATTTGAGTTAATTCGTTCCCTTTTTTTTTGCATAAATTTGTGAATTATCTGCGAGATCGGTTTATTTGCAATGAATAATCGAGTTTAATTAAATTTTAACATTATAACAAAAGCACCTTCGTCATCAAAAGGAATAAGCATTATAGTTCAGGATTCAAGGCCTTCTAATTAGTACTGAGCGCACTCTTGAAATAACAAAACAGTTTTTCTTAAATTTAATTAACTTATCATTTAGCGATTTTAAGATCTATATATTGGAGCGTATATAATAGCATTCACACTACGTTCTTCTTCTTCTTCTTAGAATTGGGTTTGTATATCATTGGGCACCTCTGCTTTTATCAGCATTTTGTACCATTAACTCCAAACCCAATGTTTCCTAGTTCCAGTTGCTCGGGTCACCCACTTTACTAATAAAGTCCGATAACCCTTTAATGGAGTCTAGGTGTAACTCTCTAGTATGGATGAAGCCTAAAGAAGTTAATTTAGGGAGGGCAAGAGCCTCGCATTCATAAATGATATGCTCTGCCGTTTCCTCTTGCGTATGACATTTCCAGCAGATAGGGTCTTGTTGAAATAGTCCCATCTGGTCAGAGAGTCAGTCATACAAGGGATAGCTTCCTGACTTTCACCAGAAGATGGTTTGGAGGTCATTTCTACCTCAAGTGAAGGATTCATTACTGCCCCTTTACAAGACAGCCTCTGAGTTCACTTGTCTTTTTCTGCGAGGTCAACTTCAGAGGCATCACCTGTAGATGCAGAAAGGATTGTTATTTCTTGTGTCTTTTCAGCCACAAGATAACAATTTATAAGCTCAGGTAATATAAGTCCACCCAGCATTGCCTGAGATACTGGGCAAGGCAAATTACTCTAGAAGTTTGCCAGTCAACTAGAGGCTCCGTTAAGACACCAATACCGCGGTGCCAATTAGCCCTTGGCACGGAACGCATAACACCAGGGTTTACGGGAGCTGGTCGCGGCCTCTGATTCTATATTCAAGGCTATCCTGTCATTCCTACAGGACGTTCGGTGATCCACCGCCTACCGACGCGCCTGGTAGCTGCTCAGGCCCCAGGTTCACACTACGTTAGTTGCCAATATTAAGCTGTGACCACTGAAATTGATTGTTTCACGTCACTTTGACTCAAAAACATAAAATATTTTGCATCTTGATTCGTATCATAGCTAATTAGTTCGTTGTGTTATTCTTATTCTGCAAAGCTAGAAACGCGTTGTTTTTCAGTTTTTAACGTATAAGTTTGGAGTATCATAAATGACAAATAGTTTGTTTAATTATTGTGAATTTTCCTGTTAAATTACACCGTCAGTCTCCATATTCAGGATGATGAATTTCGGCAGTTTTTGTTTTATTTTGCTAGTTTTAATTTATATTTCTAACAAACAATTATCTCCCACACACAGAAATATGTATTCCGTGTTGTTTTCCAGTCTATTGCAGTTATTACTTTCTGAAATCGGCAATCCTTCAAACGAATAGCCGAGCTGGCAGCCTAGTGCTTAGTGCAATGAAACTCTAAATATTCTAAAAAATATTCAATGCTAGAATTTGTCGCATGAGGATTTCGTCTGATTAGGCGATCCAAAACTCAGTTTCTCTCGGAAATAAAGGTATAATATTTAATACCACACATACTTTCAATGAAATTTTCAATTGAATTGAAAGTCATAATGTAGGAAAAAAATTCAATTAAGTTTCTCAAACTCTTAGTGTATGGTGGATGTCCTCTGGATATCAATATGGCATCATCTGCGAAATTTTTGGATGTAGGGGAAAAAACAAAATATTCGTCAGTAAAATCCGGTCTACCCTGACTTCAAACTTTATTTAAAAGATAATATGTTCAATTTAATTTTTAAATATTGCGATTCTACCTAATTATTTAACAGGAGCGATAGTTTCTTTTCCTATCATTTAAATTAGCGAGTCGTGATCTTCAGTGAAAACGGTGTACCTGGCTCTCGGAGGAAAAATCACGATTTGGAGGAGAAACGATATTTAGTTAATTTTGCTGAAAACAGTTAGCTAAAAACAAAGAGGATGAAGTGTAAAACGCAGGAAACATCCCTTTAGCTCCTAAGTTAATAAATATTGAAAGTTAGACCTCTATCAACATTTAATACTTTTCCGATCAGCAGTTTATTGGGAAAACCGAAAACATGCTCTATGCAGTGGAGAAAAATTTTTTCTCATGAACTTAAAAAATAAATAATGATAATAAATAAATAATAATAAAATTAATACAATTTTTTTCAATATTTATATGGGAATGTAAAAAGGAGGAACCCGTTAACGCATACGTTTCTATCATCTACTCTGTTCATTGATTCTTTTTAACCTTGTTGTAAAAACGAATTTTTTAGTCCTTGGTTTACTAACAGCCACTGAACAACAAAACTGTTGATATAGGAAGTTGATGTCACGATGGATTTGTTAATTTCGACGAGTTTTGATTCTGGCTGATCTCACTTAAATTTTCAACAATTTTGTACTTCGTACGTTTTTTAATTCTACGTTGATAGAAATTAATCAGTTTGGTTTTTATTTTTATTGCAGTATATATATATATATATATATATATTATATATATATAAGCGGATTAGGTGTGTAATCTGGAATACCCACTTTTGTATTCCTAAACTCTGTGTTAGATGCAGTTCACTGGTGATAAAAGGTGCTACTTTTTGCTTGATTTTGATTAAATCATTTGATAAATTGTATGAAACGGACAAGAATCATCGATTGCTGTTATGATTTTGTGGAAAGATTAAATTTAAGTTACTCTTATTTAAGAAAAAAAACCTGGAATTTCATAGAATAAAATGAAATTTTTTTTTCAGTTCCTTGTATCATTCAAACTATTTGACACCGGTTCTTCAGTTACTGAACCAAGACTAACGAAAATGGTTAACATTTTGGAATTTAACTTTTTTACAGCGCGATCAAAGACTATTATTTTCTGAGAATGATACTTTGGACCAATAATTCCTTTTCCTCTTGTTATAGGTTTGTTAAATTTCCATCTATGCTCGATTGCTTTTAATAAAATTTAATTCTGATGGTATATTAAGAACTGGCTTTATGGATCCTATTAATGCAATACTTTCATTTAAAAGCGATTTAGCTTAAATATTTAACTTAAAGTGAGTGATATTTAGTTAAGTGACACATCTCCCATGTTATATAACAAACAATATTTATTTTATAAAATATTGTTAATTAATAAAAACTCCTGGAGTATTTTTTGGAAGATTATTTTGTTAAACTGATTTTTCCTAAAAGATCCTAAATAGAAGCCATTCGAAGCGTGTAAGGAATTGTAAGTTTCCCATAACGTGACATAGCCCCTGTAACATTCTCCAAATATTCAGGATTTCTTGAACAAGCATATCCACATAGTGATACGAGGCCTGTTTCTTGGTCATTAAATCATCTTATTTAACTTTATGTAAAATGTTTCAGGCTTCTTAAATTAAAAGGTTTTCTTTGTCACAATTGAAAAACTGAGAATTAATTTCCACTTCGCGGAAAATTCTTATTCTAAGCGAGGAAGGACATGGTTATCTTTTGTGGAAGCTTAATTATCGACACGTCGATTTTTACTCCATATTCCTGTAGAAAAGACTTAGAAAATATGTTATATTCTATTTTTCTTTATCTCCGTAAAACAAATTCTCATGTTGTTTATTGCTGGCCTTTAAAATTTTCGTTTCTGCACCGGGGAAAGGAAGATGTTGAAAGCAGGCAGGAAATTGAATTCAGTGTGATCATTACGTGTCTGCTTTACTGGTAATGATTTCAATGATCTAATTTAAAAAGGAGGCTAAATAAATTTTATTTACACAGAGGAATACCAACAGAATTTATTATAAGTTCTTTCGAAATTAGTTAGAATGAACATTATTTTGGTAAGTTTATCTAATTATACATAGAAGGTTGTTAGTGGTGTTGCCGGCTTCAGACTTTATTCTAATTAAATTTTTAGATTCACCACAATTTCAGCACTTTGTGACTTGCTATAAATCCAGACATCCCCTAATAAAAATGTAATCTTCACTTAGGATCTTTCACTTCTTTTTGTAAATATTTACTTGTTTTGAGTATAATTCTTCCAAAAACTTGTTGTTATTCTTAGAAATTGAGAATGTGACATGACTCATTTTCTAGCTATTCGCCTTTATTCAAAAAATGATTGGGAAATACGCAGGCTTATTCATGTGTTGTTTTTAGGGATGGAACAGAAATATTATGGTATTTTATGCTCTAATTATCTTTTCCCATCTCTTCCTTGATTTTTCAGATAAGATTGATTTTGGTTTTTCAGAATTTCCTTTTATTTGTGAATTTCAAAGTATGAATAAATATCAAAACTGTTCACCCATCTTATTAAATTTTTTTCAAAAATCGCTAACCAGCTGTTTCATGACTTAAAACCTTTTACTTTTTACAATTTTACTCTTTTTAGTGCTGCCATCTATTAAGAGAATAATTAAACATTTGCATGTCTTATTTGAAAACTGGAAGAAACTTGTAATTTTATTACAATTTAATCATATTTTATTTGCATAGTTAATAAATAACCTAAAATATTTCGATTCATAAAACGCTTAAATTTTCTGTTTTTTTACTATTTGAATTTGCTTTGTTTTGAATTATTTTTACTTTAAAAATATAACATTTAATTTTTTTAAAGTAAAAGTAATTAAATAATTTCAATTATTTGTAATAACACTTTTTGAGAATATAATTGAAAGTTTTCATATAAATGAATTTTTTAACATCTTACTAATAGTTAGTTCTATAGTAATATATTAGTTTTATGTTACTGTACATTTTTAAAAATATAAATATTAAAATATTTTATAATTTAAAATGATTGTATAATTTTGGAAAAATGTTTGCATTTATTTCTCTTTAATTTTTCCACATTTGTAATCAGAAATCGTTGTCTTGAGTGACATAGTTAATAATAGTGTCTTAAGTAAATAATTTATAAAAATATTTCCTCATAGTGCATTACATTAATGAATTTTTATTTTAAGATTTCGCTAAAAGAAACTAAAAAAATGACAATAAATCCTGTACTATAACAGATGGATGTAAGTTTTTCAATTATGTGAACTTTCAATATTTACTTAACTGAATGTACAAATAAATGCTTATTTTTGAAATTAGCTATTTTAAACATGAGTTTATGCAATTATTTGTCTCACTCAGAAATGTCATTGCATTTCTTCTATAATTAGTGATTGACATCGTATTTCAATTTTATTAACTCTCTTTTTAACATGGTTTAATAGGTTTTGCTTTTGCAATTATAGGCATTACTCTTAACTTCAACTTTTTAAAGGCTTAACATACATAAATTTTTTTGAGAAATTGTGAAATATTAATTGCAAAATTATTTAGACAGACTATTTAAACCCATAAAAACCACCAACTCCACTCGAAGCTTCAATATCTTTTTTTCCTTACACTTTTCATAAAAGATTAAGTTGCATAATTTTAATTTATTTTCATAATTGTCTAAAATAAGTATTTATGTTTTCAAAAAAGGACATAATAAAAAAGATCAATCAGAAATTATTGATGATCACTTGCGTTCATTACTTTGCATTTAATTCATATTAAATATCGTTCTTACTTATCCAACTTCAACAACGTCAATTTTAAATAGAGAAGTATTCTAAATTCCCAAGCTTATTAAGTTCGCTGTATAGTAATGTTACAGTTGTGCGTAAATATTCACTTAAAGTACAGAAAGATATTGAACTAATCTTATATTTTGTAAATGTTGGCAGGAAATGCACCCCAGTACAGTGACAACAAAACATTTATCAGTTATGTTAAAATATTCATTCATTTTTCAAATATGAACCAACAAAAGAGGGATTGTTATTGGAAATAAAATTATGGTATTATTAAAAATACTTCGTTTTGATAAAATTTTAATTTTTACTATTTCACAATTTATAAAAAAGAAAAAAATTATATCGGTTTATAAAAATTATAAGTTATGCCCAAACATATGATCATAAATAAAACATATGATATTCTAAAACTTCTTTACATACAGATTTAAGGATTTTAATTTATAGTAGGTAACACATATATATATCTTGATTTTACATTTTCTCCCTCATCCGTCTTTAATTTTTTTCAATATAACATATAGAACTTCTTTATTGCATAAAATATTCAACTCCTGATGTGGAATTCTATTAAGTAAATTTTAAAATTATGGCAATAAACACAGGTAAAGGAATTTCAATGTGTATACAGGCAATATGACTCTTCTGATTTCTATGACATTGACACATTCATGACTTTTGACACTTAAGTGTGTCACTTTCATTTTTAGATCAACTTTCTCTTACTTAACAGATGTAATGCAAATGTTTAGTCTCTTAATTTTATGTGATAATAAATTCTACATATTAATAAATTATACGAGTCAAATATTGCAAATATTGTTTTATTTAAATGAATATAAAATTTAGATATCGGGAAATTTATATGAATAAAGCATTTGTGTGTGTATTAATATATGTATATATTGGCTTTAAACGAACTTTATCTCTTTACCGGCGATATTATTTCTTAATTAATCACAGAAACGTTTTCTACTTTAATTTTTGATTGTTTTAATTCGTTTTCCGAATATGTGTTCGTTGTCCGAACGCCTAAATCTTTCGCGAAAGTGTTCATTGCCCGATTTGTTCGTATACCGAACTGTTCGTTAACCGATCACTCACTGTACATAAGAATTTTTCATCCTGCAATCCCTAACATAAAATTTGACTTTCATTGGGTATAAACATATCGATTAGAATATTCCTATTCATCTTTAGTAGTAAATTGTAGTTAAAAAAGAAATGAATAGTATTGAAATTGCTTTTCTGAAAGCATGAAATGATTCTGTTAGATCAAAAGAAAAAGTGTACATTGGAAATATGTTTTTCGTATTGATAGAAATGAAAGTTTCTCCATTTCATTAATCTTGTCACACGTGACTGAGCAATGATTTTTTTCCCTGACCTTGACTGATCTTTCTGTGTTGATAATTAGAACGACCATATTTCACTCCAGGCGATCATATGATGTTTCACCTATGCCGAACTGTGTTTATATAACAAGGAAACGGATATAGAAATAACGATTCAAAATATAGAAAATAAACTCGCTTGCTGAAAAAGGTAATATGAAAAAAAAAAAAAAATAGAATCGAGATCGCTTTTTTTTTGTGAAAGTAAAAGGAGACAATTTCTTGATTAGAACAACTGCTTTTCCTGTCTCGAATTACAATCGATAATTCTTAATAATCATATAATTCAGACTATCGATATAAAAATATTCCATTGATTTTGAAGATCTCAGTGTTACTATTTTTTATAATTTATAA
>JAJQOW010000703.1:0-88566 GCA_037975125.1 Latrodectus hesperus | reverse complement strand
ATATTCAAATGAAAAAGTTTCCATTTTCTTTTTAATAATGTCAGCTGTTATAAGTAGTAAAGCACCTTCTTAATGTAGATTCCTTTATTGTACAAATTATACTTCCTTGTAAAATATTTATATGTATTGTTTAACATTTACCACATATTTGATTATTGTCTGCTCCCAAAAGAATTCAAACTTTCTAATTTTATACATAATTGATATATTCCTATGAATTACTTTCTTTGCTTTTTCTTTTTTCAAATATTTTATTGTTTCCATTAACTTATTACAAAAATAATTTTAGTATGTATTCTGTAATTTTCTTATTTAAATGTAGTAATGAGTGAATTAGCTCAGGGTAAATTAATATATTAGATATGAAGCCTTGGCCCCATAACCCTTTGTTAGTCTTTAAATGCAGTTTAAATATTCATGGGTGGCTATACTGATATAAATACCTACAATTATGCTACTATAAGAGTAGAACTATAATTATTAAGTTCTTAATATATATATAAAACGAAATAAACATTATCTATTAACTTAAATACCTATAAAGTATTTCACTTTTATACATAGAACTTGATGTATTAAAAAAGAATAATTAGACTTGCTATTTTTCATTTAAGTTCAGTTTTATTAATATTAAACATAATGAAATAAACAATATAAATTTAATTTAAAATTTCATAACATGCATAAAAACGTAATCACCATTCAACATCATTTTTGTTGCACTAGGTCCTAAATTATTGTTTAAATTGTCAATATAAAGTTGATGATTCATAATTTCTTTAATAAAGACTAATTTGCCCACCCCAGAAACACTCATACACCCTCAAACAAGTAGACTTCCACTCCTATGTTTCACTGTTGGCACTAAATTCTTAGGATGCATTTCTGTATTGTGCTTTCTGCATACCATTCGTCTCTCGTCCGTTCCAAATGTTGTATTTACTTTTGTCTATAATCTTTTTCCAGAAAGCTGAAGTTTCATTAACGCATTGCTTGGCGAAAGACAATCGCAGCTTCCGATTCTTCTCTCTAACAAAGAATTTTCGTCTTGTAACACGGCCATGGAAACCTTCATTTCTGCATGCATTTTGAACAGTATGTACGGAGACTGCTGTTCCCATGTTCTTTAGTTCTGATGTTAATGTAGAAGCACTTATTTTGGGATCCTTCTTTAATGAGCCGAGCTGGCAGCCGAATGGTTAGCGCTCTTGCCTTCGGTTCAACAGTTCGTGGGTTCGAATCCCACCTTGGGCATGGATGTTTGTAGTGGTTCGGATTCTACTTTAAACCGTAAGTCCCGGTCTAATTAGCCCTCGTGTGCAAAAAATGACCGTTGAGCGGCAAACCAACCAAACCAACCAACTTTCTTTAATGAATGTACCAAAAACCGTTGGTCAGATGATGTCAGTAGAGATGGTCGCCCAGAACGAGAACTGTTTTGAACCGTTAGAGTGGCAGCAAACTTTTTTATGATTGACTGCACAGTTGAACGGGGTCTACCAACTAGATCAGAAATCTTGTTGTACGATTTATCAATTTTACTGAGCTTTAAAATCAGTTCTCTTTCGGAAACACTTGTCTCTTTACTTTTACGACCCATTACAGAATTTCTAGTTTCTCACTACATTAAAATTTCCACTGAAGAACCTTTTAAGTAACTTACAAGATGACGTCAATTAACTACATCTTAATGGCTAAACAAATCACAAAATATAACTAAAAAAATTTGCATTTCTTTTAGTGTACGAATACTTTTCACACCACAAGATAATTGATTGTTACAGTTTTGTAAATATTTATTCATGTATAAAATTATTTTTGTGTAAATTTCACATGAAACTAGTTAAAATATGTTCTATTATGTATTTATTATTAATTAAAATGGAATTTATGTTTATAATTTTTATGAACGGATCTCTTTTTAAATCAATTTTCGTACTGTATGAATACTTTTTACACTCACTGTAATTGGACAATGCTGATTATAATTAAAATAAATCAACCGAGTAGTAGCGCCATCTCTTATTTATTGTACGAAACAAACATTACTTTCAAAGCTTTATTATAATATTTTCTGATGAAAAATATTTTATCAGTTTATCCGCATTAGACTCGCAATGAAATTCAAAACTTTTTATCACATAATCTTTGGATTATGTGCAGGAAAATATTGTACCAATTGCGGACAGCTGTGAGGTCAGTCTGGCCAAATGTGAGAAATGTAAAATTGTCACTAGAAGGCAAACAGTAAATGGATCAGTTGATATATACTGACCATCTGAATTAGTCAGAGAATAACTAGGAGTGACTTTGAATAAATTTGTTGTTACTAAATTGCAGTCTTTTATTAACACATCCTGACTTGGCTATGTGTAAAAGTAATACTAATGGCAAATCAGCTAAGTTAATACAATAAGCTTACAGTAAGCATACATGTGAGGTTTGATATTACATAAAGGACATACAGGATAACATAAAAGACATTATTTTAACATCTATACATTTGGAGAAGATTTTTTTCTATAGATTATGGGGCTGTATTTATATATCAAAAGAAAGATCTCCTAAATTCAGAAACTCCTATGTACCCACTATATATAAATGGTGTTTCTAGATTTAGTGTATATAAAGAGGCAGAAACTGTGTTCTTCGCTTTGATTCTAATTATATATATATATATATATATGTATGTATGTATGTGTGTGTGTGTGTGTGTGTGTATATGTATGTATATATATATGTATGTATATATATATGTATATATATATATATATATATATATATATATATATATATATATATGTATATATATATATATATATATATATATGTATATATATATATATATATATCATAAGTGCAAGAAAGGTAAACATTTCCTCTAAAAATCAATAACTTAATTTAAAATTGGGAAATTTGTTTAAAGTATTTAATGCCTGTATAATCTTTTTATTTTTATTTTTCATTTTTTTTAATGATTGTGAGAATTTTAGTTGTTTCATTTATAAATATATTAAAAATATGATGTAATTTAAGGAATACATTTAAACAAAAAAATTATATGAAATACTGTGCACTTTTTTAATCAAACTATATTAAACATTATGAAAAATAATAGCTTTTATTGGCAATTTTCTTATTCATAAACAGGAATATTCTTATTAGAAATATTAAACTGTTTACCATTCCAGGTAGATAATCTAAAAATTATCCCTTTGAAATTTTAGTGTTAAAAATGAAGTAATACATAAAGGAAATTGGAAAATATATTAAAGATGTGAATTCTTCAGACTAGAGTTTCAGCAGTAATTCAGTACCATCAGTCAATCTGAACAAAATGAAGTATCTTAACAAAATTTTATAAATTATCTTGAGTATATTCTTTAAATGGAAAGGGAAGTAATTAAAAAGTATGATTCTGTGAAGAATGTTTTTAAATAATTTTTAACTAATACAAAGTCTTCAATATTTTTGAACAAAATTAAACAAAAATGATACATATTTGCAAAAATAATTATTTATAAAAACAAATTGAAAAATTAGATTTAGCAAAAAAGGATTTTGCATATTTATCACTTTAAAATATCAATGATTTTACTATTTATATTAACATAGTTATTTTTTTCAAAATAACCAAGCTTTTTATTAACATCATTTTTTCTAAATTTTATTATTTTCCTCACTAGATTAATTTATTTTTGTTTCATAATAAATTGTTCTTTAAAAGCTAATGTTGAGTTTACTGGATCTTGGTTTTCAGTAAATAATTGCATATTGTTTAAAGTTCACTATTTTTATTCTTCATCTGTTATCATTGAAATTTTCTAACTAATGTATGTTAAAATATTAAAATTGTCTTCCAGTTTATAAGTTTTCAAATATTTCTGTACTGTAACGATAGCTGTTCCAATTATGAAAACAATCATGGTTACAAATAGATTTTTAATATTTAAGAATATCCATTAATCTCTAATTTATTGTTTTATGATCCATATGCAAAGGAGTTCTCTAAAATGTTTTCTTTTAAAACATAGGTTTTAAAGTTATTATTTTTGTCTTGTTGAATTTGTTTTCTTTTTTTCACTAAAGTTCTAATTTATTCCAAGAATCAATATTTAAAAAGCTTATTAAACCAATAAATAGTAACTTAGCTATTTTTACTTATTTTTTTGAGATTTTCACTCAATTGATGTATTTATTGAGTAATTTTCTATAGTAATGCACATTTTTTCAACCTTTCTTAAAGCTGTTACTTTGAAGGCATGAAATTGCAGAAATTGATGGTGTACATTGTTTTTTTATAAAGTACTTTTGAAATTGTGGCAGTAACTAGAAATCTTGTGAATGAGAAATGCTTATTATCATGAAAAATATTTATATTGTGTTTAAGGGGAATATGAAGTATATCTTAACAGAAAAAAACTAAAAATTTGAGAAACATCCAAAAAATTGAAATATATTATGTTATCTTCTAATTCAAGATTTTCTAATTCAATATTATCATTGACTGTATACAATCAAGTGTAAGTTTTTATAAAAATAGAATTTATCAAATACATTATTTCTTACTAACCTTGTTAAATTTAATGTTAAAAGAAAATCAAATTTAAAACTTAGGGTCAATTATATCCTGTTATTTGACTAATGAAATTAAAAAGTTATATACAAATTGAAACTCAATAAATTAAATATGTGATTACTATTCTACAGTACATTCCTACTGTTTTGTATTGAAATTTTACTGTCATAATAAGACTTGTATCTGAGCAATGATATTTTCCTATTTTTTTTGTATTGTTTAATATAATTTGTAAATTTTATTTTATATGAGTAGGGTACAATTATAGAAAATTAATATATTGATATATTAAAATATCAGGAACAAGTGTTAGCTTTATTTTCTTTCTTTATACATTTAACTTTTTTTAAATTGAATGTAATAATTCCAGCATGAAGACTCATTCCATAGATCTATTTAATGAATTTATACTTTCATTTCATTTGGATATTCAATAGTTAAACAATTTGAATTTTTTATTATTTAAAAATGTTAGTGCTATTTTCTTTGTATAATTTAATGATTTAAAAAACAATTATGAACTTTTATTGTTAGTTAACTTATATCACAAAAGCTTTTAGAAACTTAGATATGAAAAAATCATTAAAGATGACCATTGTCATAATAGACTAATATATTGTACATTTCATATTTACAATTCCACATCTATTTTATAAATTAATGTGCTAAAATTAACTATCATATTTATTATGTAAGCATTGTTTATGTAAGTGTTCAACCTGCATAAATTATATTCACTGATCAGCTTTCTTTAGTCTGCAAGTGCTTAAAAATATGGTAAAGGATATATTTATTTTAAAACTCTTTTTGACACAGACAGAAATGAAATTAGTCATTTTTCACTTATATGTACTTTATTTAAACTAATTTTTATATCCAATTATTTTTAATGTTAACCTTCTGAAATTATGTGTTACTAGTATTAATGCTGAAATCCATCAAATTTATATGAGAGATTAATGATAATATTTTAATGAAAAGTTTCATATTGCTTTCTTGTAAGATATTCATGACATTATTTAATGTTTTCCAAATATTTGATATTATAAATGAAACTAGTTAAAAGTGTTATATCAAAACAACTTTCTGTATGTGAATTTTATATTTTATTGAAAAGTTTCCTGTTTTTTTATTTTAAATCTGCAAAGTCTAGTTAAAGTTTAGTAGATTTTAATAAAAAATTTACTAATTTATTTTTTAATCATTTTTACTAAGAAAAAATTGTTTCTTTTTGATAATTTTAGTTTGTTCACTTTTAAACTTTATATTGTATTAAGATAATATTTTTGTTATGAATCCTTGATGAACTATTACATAGCTGAATGCTGTGTGTGTTATGTAATATTTACTAGTGATATTATTTTTGTTTTTATAGTACCTATTGTAAGAAGTCTGCAAGATCCTCTATTAGGATAAGTAAAAGTAGAAACTAAACATTTAGGTGTTGGTATGTACCTAGTGTAAATTTATATTAGTTTACCAAAAATATAAAATTACATATTTTTATTTGTATAAAATATTTTTTTATGTTGGTTTTACTCATCATTTATTTATAAACATTTCATATATTTTGTATTAAAATCATATTTCTCTAAGAATCTTGTTAGAAATATGAAAAAGCGTTTCAGTAAAAAATTTTTTACTCATGTTGTTACAGTTCCTATTCAGGTAACTCATATTTGTCTTCATAAATGTTTTTAAAAAAATGAAAAATAGTAAAATTATACACCGTATTTTCTTGTATATAATTCACAGCGGCTTATAATCCGCTTGGCTATTGTTTTCTCCTAAGTAAAAATATCTGTTGTATAATGTATAATCCGCAGCCACATTTTTACGATAAGTATCTAAAACATATAGTATTGACAATGTAATCAAATAAAATTCTATTGAAGCTTAAATGAAATTAATTATTTTCGATAACTTTCTTGTAAGAATTTTTGTATACATTTTTATTTTCTTACTGCGCGTGTTTTTTGTTAGTGTGTTTGTCACCGTTGTCACACGTAGAATCCGCTCAGTAAGCATCGTCAACACTTCAGCACAATGTAGTTGTTATTTCTATTTATCAACAAAATTTCTGCTTCCCTTGGCATATTTACAGGAAAAATACAACTTTTAAACATTTGAATTCTAAATTTGCCAATAAACATTCATTAATTCTCGGATTGAAATCATTAAAAATTGCGTGATAAGCAAATCTGAACGTTTGTACATGATAAACATTGACAAATACTGTATCACAAATATTGGTCTTTATTAAAAGTATAATCCTTTGTTAATAAAAGCAGATAATGGAATCAATTGGCCCAAGCCTAAATTTTTGTGACATTATACATTTGTGGCCAATGGGTGCCAGTTGGAAGGAAAACTGAAAAGAGGATAGGAAACTTTCTTTTTTATTGCAGAAAGGAAAAAATAGAAGAAAATATATTAACTGCCAGTTATAATAAAATTATAACTTGCAGTTAATATATTTTCTTCTATATAGCTAGCAGAAAATATAATAAAATTAATATTTATATGAAAATTAACTTGCTAAGCAAGCAAATTTATAATAAAATCAAGAATCGTCAGAATTTATTTTGAAAATTAAGGACATTTCCGAATGTTTTTTTAAAACCAGATATGCTCAAAACTGCTCCCATAATTTCCTTACCTTCCTTCGATTTAAATGATATGTTAATTCCAATGTCTAAAGGTTGTAATATTTTTGAGTCCTCTAGGAATTATAGCATTTTTTGCAGATGCTGATTTAAAGGCCTGTTTAACATTTTCATTTAAATGAGCTTTCATAGAGTCCATAATTAATGAGGCTTTCGGATGAAAAAAGGAATTTTTGCGTTCTGCCAGATGCTGTGTAACCATGACATCATAATTCCTTCATTCATCCAGCCTTTCTCGTTTACCCTAATTTCCATTCCTTTAGGAAAATTTTCTTTGGAAGTGTCTTCATTTTAAATATCACCATCAGCTGTAATTTCACACCATTTGAGGCACAGCATGGAACTACTGTAAATGAAGTTCTTTCATTTCAAGTAATATTTATAGGAACGCTGCTTGTTCCCCGAGTGTCGACAGTCTTTGTAGGTGGTATATCAAAGGATAACGAAACGGCATCCATATTAAAAATCAAATCTGATGTAAAATTTTTATCTTGATTGACGTTTTTTACAAAATGTCATGAAGTCATCAGATTTTTTTTGCCAGTCTTTGTGTAATTTTTGACTGACAGACAAATGACTGCGTACAACTAAATTATTCCTTTTCATAAACCGGTAGCACTATGTGGGCCCACCAGAGAAGTTTTCAATACCCATTTCTCGGGAAATAAATTGAGCTTTCATTCTAATGTTTATAGTCGAGACTTTTTCCATTTCCTCTTTCGCTCAATTTCCATTTATGCAGTTCTTTCTCTATCTCAGGCCAGTGACGCGTTCCACAACAATTAGTCCTTTTACGTCGATTTCAGTTTTCAAAATTCGACTTATTTTTTCCCTACAATCGAATATTTGACTCGTCAATCCCAAACAATCTTGCAGCTTCCCTATTTCCTATTCTAGCTAGCTTTCACTATTTTTAGTTTAAACTCTGCTATGTAACTTACACGGTTTTGCTTAAATAGGCGGTGTATAAATATTTTCAGAAAACAACTGCCCAGATCAAGGCAAAATGAGTATAATTGAATTCAAATTCGTTCAAGAATGAGTTTCGAAGAATCAAATTTGTTCCGTATAATCAAACTAGTTCTGTTCTAGGTGAACATCCAATTAGGTTCAAGGATGAATCGTCCTTGAACATAATTGGACAAAAGTAAATATAACTGAACTATACAAACTAAGTCCTGAAACTTTTAAGCGCCATCTGTTATCTATTTTATGAAACACAATCACTGCATCTTTAAAAATTTAAATGGAAATTTTTCGATAGGAGAATGTTTTTCATCAGATTATCCGCGGTGGCATATAATACGCACAACAAAATCTGGAACTTTTTTAACACATATTCCTCAGATTATACGGTATTAGTTAAATATATAGAGACGTCATTTGAAAATGAATCTATTATTTAAGTAATTAAAAACCTGTATAAAATCTATACATGTTTGAAGTTGAACAACTGTAATGTGTGAGCCACTTTTTAGTTAATTGTATTTTGCACATTTTTTCACTTATTTGAAATTTGATATATATATACTTTATTTTTCTCATGAGTTTAAAAATGATTTTTGAATTATATGTAATCAGTATTGTGATATTGTTAAATTATCTCTCTCAATTTTAAAAATACAAAATCCTACAGTGAAACAGTGGCGTCGCAAAGTTGACAAAAAGGCTATCGTGCACCATCGCTTCCCACACCGGGATGTGAAATCATTTGAAAGATAAGCAAAATTTTCCAGAAGATTTCAATCTTAGTTTGATCATTAATGTTGTGTGATGCTCACAGTTGATTATATTGTCTGCTTTGTATTTTGTTTGCTTTCCCCTTACACGGTCTAATGGTGCAATTTTTTGGTTCAAAAGTTTTGCTTATAATATTTCTCAAATTATTATGACTATGCAAAGTGGTTTTGTTAAAATTTTCAGTAGCCTGGCATTGTATTCAACATTGCAATGCTGGAATTTCACTTGCCGAGACCTTTTCATTAAAAACTGAATTTATGAGCGATGTCTTCCCCTTAATGAGTTTTTTCCTTGTTTATTTTTTTTATTTCTCTTTTTTCCTTTTCAGAGATCTCTGTATTGTTTTTCTTCGGCAACATGTGGTATAAATGAAAACTTTGTTGATGTATGAACATCAAAAACTTCACATTTATGTTCCTGAAATTGTCCTTACAAGAACCTGAATAAATAAAAAAAAAATTTGTCTATTATGTCTTCATTGAATTTGGATGAGTTAATATTTTTTTCTTTTCACTGGATTCTGATGAATTCAGGGCGATCTTTAGTTACTGGGTACGCCATTATATGATCACAATTTAAAACTTGCGCCATTTTTAAGCAAATTCATATTTTGTAGTTTCTCCAAATAACAGTCAGTTTTGTTGCAGAAATATATTTTGCATTTTTTAATTGTTGTCGTATGTCTAGGAAATAAAACACCAGAGAAAAAAAATGACTATCCTAGAGCTGTTGGAGTTTGTCATTAACAGAACTCTTTCTTTTATGATTCCTTAATAATAATTTCATGGTATAGTTCCTTTCAAAAATTGTGTTCTTCTAACCAGGCTTTTGATTTTCAGTTCTTAATCTCAGTTTGATAATCATTTTTAATCTTTTCCTTTTTAAGTTTAATACTTTGATCAAAGTTTATGATCTCAAGGTACTACAAATCTTGTAAACGCATAGCTGCCAACTCTACTGATTTTATCAGGAACCTCATGATTATACATCATTTCTCCAGATTTTGCTGGAGAACTTCGCTTCAGTGGAAAAAAACTAAACTTTTGAAAATACAATGTATTCTTTCAATTAAATTATTTAATACATTTTTTGCCAGTATAAATATTTACTATGTTGTTGAATTTTTAAAATTTAATATCTAACTACTTAAATGTTTTTGTTCATGTGAAAATTTTTATTTGACTTCTACTTTTGTAGATTTACATTAACACCAGCGCCGACCGATTGGCTGAGTGGTTAGCGTTCCTGACTCCTGAACAGTTGGTCCCGGGTTCAAATCCCGGTTCAGGCATGGATGTTTCTTTCCTTCTCTGTTCTCTCTGTCCTTTCTTCTGTGATGTTGTATGAATGTGGCCCGCCCTATAAATGGGTTTGTAGTGGTATGGCGCAGATAACGCTACTCGCCTCCATGTCTTGGTCCACAGGTGCTCGCTGGGTAACGATAAGAAACCAGAAACTGCTAAATGAGTAGCAGTTTCTGGCCTTGTTGTGGCATAGGGCTCAGTCATCCTTCTGTGCCCCCCATTGGATTAAAAAAAAATTAACACCATGTATTCAAAAATTACTTTTTCAAATGCTAAAAGTTTATAAATTTTTTTTTATGCTTAAGCTTACAGAATATATTTTTTAATTTTTTAAGTTTGTTAGTTCAATTTATATAAAAATATTTTTTAAACCTGATAAAATCATCAAGTAAATTATGAAGAATTCAGGCAGTTTGCTCATTCTGTCTTGTAAAATTTTAAATGATATGAATTTATTGAAAGAAAAATAAAATTTCTGCCATTGCATGAACAGTACTTCCAAAATAATTAATAATAGAAATAAATTTTGATTTGATAAAAACTAGATCTTATTTTAATTCTAGTTTAGTTAAATATGTTAAAAATAAGAGAAACATTTTCATTATTAAGATAAATAAACATTGTGAAAATTTCTCTAAATAAAATTATGTGATGTAACAGTCAAAACAAAATTTTTATTTCTTTACCTGTAATTCCTGAAAATAATTTGAAGTTATGAAAAAGCTAGAAAAAAGAACACTCTGTGTATCAGTTTTGGAGGAATTATTTTTACATTATGTATTGTTGGGCTGAAAAAATTTGATTTTATTAAATATATATAATAAAATTTTAATTTACATGTGTTTTGAAAAAATTAGTTTAAATTTTGAATTTAAGAAATTTTCAGCATGTTTTTGCTGTCTAGTGTTTTGTGGCTTATCTGGATTTTGCAATTGAAAATGCTATGGTATAATTTAGTTATCTGTACTGAAATTAGATGAAGACATATTAACAAAGGTTTCCTTATTTTACAATCAGAGAAATTGGTTTATGGTATAATTCTAGTTCACATTAATGGTCTCAATGATATATTGTGAATTTTACTGTGAACGAGGCTTTGGAGTATCCAAAATTTTTTTATGGAAATGGTTTAGCTTAGCTATACCATCTGGGATTTGGAACAATAACAAAAACATTTTTTTTAATTATAATTTCCTGTCTAATCTGTTGATAATGGAATGTTCAAAAAGGTATTGTGAAAAATCATAAAAGTTGGTGCTATATTAGGAATGCAAAGACTTATCCAACTAATTTTTGGAAATAAAGTTTGTAAATTGAGTGATTTTATAGAATTTTTGAAAATTTATTAAGATATAGCATACGTTCAACACCTAATGATATACTATTTGTTTAGTGTTGTGAAAATAAGTTAATGCGCAATTAATAGGAAATAAAAGTTTTTAATTGCCTCAGTTAATTTAAATACATTTGAAGACTTTGTTATGGAAATTTTATATCATAAAATCTGGAAAAATACAAAATGTTGAATGCACAATAAAATTTATTTGCATTAAGAGCATTTTCAAGTACCATGTTTTTCTTGTAAAAATATGCATGTTAATAAAATTTGTATTTAGTTGGTCATATTAGTGGCTACTTTTAAATAAGCAAGATAAAATATATGGGCACTATTTTTATACACATATTTAATCTGTTATGATCTATCTTGAAATGTGTAAGGTTTTCTCATGTTTGTATGTTTAGAAACTTTAAAATGATAGCTTTGTAAAAATTATTTAATTAAATATTGCATTTATTTTAACAAGATAACATTACTGTTTTGAAGTTTTGGATTTTCTCAGCCATACAATAACTTGAACAGGTTACTGAATCATTTTAAATTTTTCATGTGAAAATTATAAACAAGTTTTGTTATTTTCATGTGTATATTTTTTTACTGTTTGATCTTTTTAGGAAAAGTGCTGCTGGGTTATCCATACTACAAAAGCTCAACAAAAATGGTTTTTTTATTTTTTTATCAACAGGTTTTGCCTATCAAAGATCTGGGACAAAAAGTCATATGAAGGGTGTGCTGGATTTCTGAAAGTATTATGAGAAACATGTTAAGTTCTTCCAGAATCTTCTGCTGCATAGTATTACTATTTATTAATTTATTATGTGTTTTCTGTGTTTCAGTTAATGCCTGTGATAAGCTAAATTTATTATCTTAATATTAACTCTTTGTATTTACACAATAAAATCGTTATAATTTCAAGTTTCTATATGGATTCCATCTTTTATTTCAAGCTTAATTTATGTATTTAAAATTTTAAAACCTATAATAATGTATCCATGTGTTTGAAAATAAGAACTGAAAACAAAAATTTATGTCTTTAAATTTGACTATTACATTTTCAATTTTGCTGTAGTTCTGTAAAATATTTATCACTTATTGTAAAATCTTGCATTATTTGTCTGATAGACAAATGACTAAAATATTTTTTAAATTAACCGGTAGTAGATTTTAAAATTTGTGGTTACCATTTTCAAAAATGATTTTCTTCGTTTCCCCTGTGAAAACAGGGATTCAAAATAAGTGGAAATTAAAAGTAATAGTGTAGGAATAAAGAATATGAGAGTGCATAAAATCATATTTTTCTCTCTGCTTGTAAATTTTTTAAAAACAAACTGATGGTTTGAAGTCTATAATCATGATATTAAAACTAAACCATATTCTTGTGCAGTCAATTTACATCCATTGACTAGATATTGATGTTTGCTTTGTAAATATCTGGCAGTAATAGTAAATACTGTCCTACTTAATGATTTTTGATTTCTTTGTCATTGTGCATTTTTAGAGTGATGAATTTGGCACCATATTCAGTTATTCATTAATGATATTGCTTATTTCCAGGCCATCATTTCCACTGATAATTTTACACTATTTTTGTAACATTTCATACATTTTGCTATCTTTTGCACAATGAAATGTTATTGATCTCTCATGTAAATTACCAGTTAAATATGTAGTAAGGACTTTGAATGAACCTGGGTTGTGGTTGATATCTGTTTAAATTCATGACTTTTGTTTGTTGTAATTTTGTCCGTCTACTAAATCAAAATATGTCCCCCCTCATTGGGTTCATTTTTATTAAGTTAGTTAAGTGTCACAATTCTGAGGTAATATGTCCTCTTCTTTTTCCTCTCTACTCTTCTGATTTTTCATTTTTTCTCTTGTAGTTGCTTCGCCAGAGGTTAAATGCTCCCCTTGAGAGTATATTATCGGTCTGTTGATAATAGTTTCTCTTGGGGACTAAAATTATCCACTTATTTGCTGTGCATGGAGAGTCATGTCCCTGGAAATGGCATTTCTATTAAAGCCCCCAGAGACCAACAAATTGCTTTGGCCTCTGCTTCAGGTAAACTGTTGGCATGTTGTGGGCCTCATGTCATCAGTTGGCTTTATGGTTCAATCGATTGGTACATCGACTGGATCACTTCTTAAGGGTAGAGGTCATTTGAGAGATATGTGCGAGCACATGTGCCTGTCAAACACTGGTGTAGCTGGTGCTAAGTATATTGCTGTGGTTGTACTGCTGTTGATGTTGATTATATTTATTGCTGTGCTTCTATAGTGATGTACTCAGTGTAGATATTGCAAGATTCTCTAATAACATTACTGATAATCAAGTTCCTCATTAACCTAGCATGTGTTCTGACAAGACTTTTTCTTCAGTTCATCGATGAGCAGTTATTTTTGCTCTTCATGCTGTCTTGCAATCTTGAAAGCTACCATTCGATTACCCAAAGATTTTGTTATAGCGATTACATAAACTGTATCATTCTTTCAATGACAACATCAGAGCATAAACAAGGTATAACTCCCCTTATGGGGGCTCATCTTCAGGTGAGTACGAGTGTTAGGTAGGTTAAGAGTGGCCTTTACAAGTGGACAGATGTAATTGTCGACAGATTTACTAGCAAATTTAGAGTGACGACCATTCCTCATGTCGAAGAGCATAGAGGGATACACAAAGGTTTTGAGTGCATCAATGGGCTGCCAAGGTGCTAAATGGGAATTGAGTATCTTGTCAGTAGCAGAAATGTACTTGTTGTTCACGGAATTGGTAGGGATAATTCGGAACCTCACGGCGTTTCCGAGGAATTCTTTGCGTTCAGAGTCTTTCAGGGTAGAGATACTATTAGTACCAATAAAAAATTTTGTGTTTCTGGTTCCAACAGGATATTCTCCCGAAAAGTGAATGGCAAAGCATATTTTATCGTTGACGGCAAGTCCCAGTAGTTTGCAAAGGTCCGGTCATAGTTGGACTACAGGGTCAATGTGTGCAAAGTATACCTGACAACCCTGTGCGAGTTAATGAAAAACCTAGCTCCCCCATGTCTTATTCTTCGTGTTAAAGATGACGAAATTGAAATGAAAGAAATGCCTAGACATCGTTGCCTGGCGTTTCCCGATGACATTACAATCTTAGCTGTCACATTCCGCTTCCATTTACGGAAGAAGCATAATGTCATCCCGAAGAAAGTTATTACCCCAGCGCAAAGCCCCTCAGTGGATTTACCTTCTTTAGGTAAACACGGGTGTCACAATCCCGACGTACCCTAGTGATCTGTCCTCTTTTTTTTTTAACTCTCCTCTACTCTCCTGCTTTTTCTTCCTTTTCTCCCTCGTTGTGGTTGCCTCATAAGAAGTTGAGGGCTCCCCTTGAGTATCTTTCGCCGCTGTGTTGCTCTTAGCTACTCTTGAGGGCTAAATCACCCACGTGCTTGCCGTGCGTGGAGACCCGTGTCCCTGGAAAGGAGGGTCCTGGTAATTGAGGCCCCCAGAGACCAACACATTACTTTGGCCTCTGCTTCAGGTAAACGGGAGGTGTGTTGTGGTCCTCAGCACATCAATCGGCTTTATGGATCAAGCGATCGGTACATCTACTGGATGACTCGTTAAGGGTGGAGGCCATCTCAGGGATGTACTGTAAGCGTATAGGACATGGCTAGCACTGGTGCAGCTGGTCTGCATCCCTTTATTGGACTCGGTGGTAGGTAGTGCGGTCAGGTCCCGAAATTTTATTATAAACTCATGGAGAATAAAAATTGCATTTCTGCCTCGGGAGCAACAAATGAAACATTTAAAACCAAAATTTTTCATAGTGAAAAGAAAGGAAGGAAATTTCACAACTGTCTCCCTTCCTCATAGCAAAAGGAATATTGGGAATAGTTGTGGAAGTTAAGAAAGTTCTGAAGATGCGCTCTGATGACTTGCTTGTAGAGGCTGCATCAGACTCTCAAGCAGCCATTCTGGCGAGTATGAAAACTTTGGCTAAAATAGAAGTGACTGTCTCACCTCACGGTAACCTTAATTTCTTTTGTGGTGTTATCTTTGCTAGGGATTTGCTGTATTCGCCGACGGATGAGATTCTGAAGAATTTAGTAAATCAGGTCTGTGGCGTAAGACGGATAACAGTCAGACGGGATGGCATCGTAATTGATTTTTAGCAACTTGTTCAGACATTTGTGACGCTAGACCTTTCGCAGTATGTATAAGCTGCATATATGAATTTGCCCGTCAGGCCATACATCCCAAATCCCTTGCAATGTTTCCAGTGTCAGCGCTTTAGACACTCGAGATGGCCGCGATATTTCCAACTGATATGCGAAGGTGAGGTGTGTCAACTGTCACGGTGACCAACCCTCCTATTCTCGAAGTTGTCCTCAATACCCGATTGAAAAAGAAATTGCTGCAACTAAGGTCAACCCAAAGTGTTCGTATCCGGAGGCGAGACGATTGGTCACTTCCCGTACTCCTCAGACTGGAGTTAGTTATGCCACAGCTGCCAGAAAAGTCAACAAATCGAGCAGCACACAAACTGAACCATTTTTAGTTTCTCCAATAAAATTACCCCAAGTATCAGAAAAGTCTAAATTAAAAAAAAAAAAAAACTCTTATATTTTTAAAAAAAGCTTTTGCCAAATCAAAAGCAGAGAAATTAAAAAAAAAAAAGCAAAAATTTGTTTCCACCCATAATGATTTCTCATGCCTGGAGACTGACGCGGTTTCCCTATTTACCTTGGACGGTGATGGTTCGTTCGAGGATATGGCAGAAGACTCGCCTGCTAGTAAAGGAGCTTTTAAAACTAAACAACTTCATTTGTATCTTGGATATGCCCTGGTTTGCGATCACATCTTGATGACATCAAGTCTGTAATATCAGCTTATAACCCCGCACGTGTTGCACTTCAGGAAACATTCCTGAAGTCCAGCAATAACATTACTATGCGAGGGTTTAAATGGTGTAGAAGAGACTGTGGTGAAGAGGATGTTTGTATTTTAACATCAAATTTCCCCAGCACTGACCATCCATTGAATACTACTCTACAGGCTGTAGCTGCTAAAATCTATACTTCATGCTTAATTACAGTCTGTAGTTTATATTTACCACGTCATCATGTCATCCGCCAAGAGGTACTCGATGCATTAGTTGATCAGCTGCCTGCACCATTTTTGCTACTTGGTGATTTTAACGGACATATCTTTGCGGGGAAGTGATATTAATTCTCGCGGTCGACAAATAGAGCGGTGTATTTCAGACAAGTCTCTGTCTGCTTAATACCGACGAGAAGACATTTCCATGTACCCATAAGGACATTTCACTCTCTCGATTTAGACATCTGTTCTCCATCTCTTCTGCCATTGTTAAATTTAATTGTAGGAAATGATCTGCACAACAGCGATCATTTTCCTCTCGTCATCTCCCAGACTGGAGGTGTAAGACAACGCTTACCTACTTGCGTGTACAGTCGGGCAGATTGGATATTATTTACACAATTGGCAGTTGTTGATTATGAAATGGTATTAATCGAGGATATTGATATTGCCCTATATAAAGTTACCGAAACAATTAAGACTGCAGCTGATACATCAATTCCTATCAGTTCCCCTATACCTCACAGGCGTAGCAAACCTTGGGGGAATAAAGAATGCCAAGAAACATTTAAAAAACAAAGGAAGTTATGGAGGTTATTTAGGAGGTACCCCACAACGGAGAATTTTATCGCATTTAAGAGAGCAAAAGCATTAGCTCGCAGAGCTCGTCGTCGAAGTCAGAAGGAATCTTGGTCTCACTATGTATCTTCAATTACATCTTCCTTATCCAGTAAGCTGTTGTGGAGAAAAGTGAAAGCAGCCAATGTGATTTATAAGGATTTTTCTATTCCTATTTTAAAAACCGGAGCTGCTGTATACTCTTCTTCTAAATACATTGCTAATACCCTTGGTAAAACATTTGCTAGTGTCTCAAGCAACGACTCTTACAGTCCCTCGTTTTTAACGACTAAGATTCGCGCTGAGCGAACACCAATTCGTTTCAGCCATAGTGAAGCCTTGCGTTACAGTTGCGAATTTAGGATGTTGGAATGGAAGAGAGCATTAAAACAGGCCCATGGATGGTTGGTTGGTTAGGTTTTAAGACGTAAGGTCCAAAAAATGGACATGCTGCTCCAAGAATAAAGTTTTGGAGAGAAGACTATATTATATATATATATATATTTGAAAACTCAAGCAACATTAAAATTTAAAATACACAAATTAATGTATATATTATTTTATAATCTATATATAATTATGGAATATAAAATAAGATAAATGAAAAATATATAAAAATTTCAAATATGTATAAGTATATATTATAAAAAATTTAAAAAACCTATTGCTCTCAAATGAGCAAATAGCTTTCTGTGGGTTGGCTGCACCACCAAATCAAACATAGTTAAAAGTAGGACATGAAATTAAAATATGATAAACAGTAAATGGTTCATTACACGCTTCACACCATGGATTTACTTCACTTAAAAACAAATGTCTGTGTGTCAAACGTGTGTGTCCGATACGAAGGCGAGTAAATCTAACATCAGCACTTCGCAACGGTAAAATTGATAATGAGATGAGGTATGAGAAAATGGCATGTAACTTGTTGCCGACCTGCATAATTCATGACTCCTGCCAAAGTCCATATATGAAACTTTTTATAACCTTTCTCATATCTGAGAGAGGAACCGATGATGAAATTGGACCTGTTGCAGTCTTTGCAGCTGCATATGCTCTCATTACCTTCAAGACCCATGTGGCTTGGTATTCAACAAAATACAATTTCTTTTCCCTTGTCAGCAAGGGAATCCAATGCTTTGAAAATTCTCGACACAACAGGATGACAGGTAACGCTGTTGTTTTTCAAGGCTTCAATAATAAACATGCTGTCTGTATTCACATGACTAAGCGCATAGTTAATGGCGGTTGCTTCAGCAGTAAAGACGGAGCAGGATGGATGTAGGCTGTAATTAAAATCTATATCATTAATAAAAACTCCACAGCCCTCATGTCCTACAGTTTTGGATCCATCTGTGAATACAGATTTATATGAATGATACTGACAGCGATGAGAAATGTATAGCTGTTGAAAAACAATAAGCGTTGTGTCCGATTTTCGATACTCAGCAAAGGTATTTATAAAGGTATTTGTTGGTTCATACAAAGGTGGATAGAGATATTGGTCAATTGACTATACATCTGAACATCACATAGGTCTGTGAGTCAGGGATGTGATTTCGCTCTTGTGAGAAAAGGTGGGACGCTCATTGGTCGAGCATCAAACAGTCTTTTAAGAGAGGCATTAGTTACCATGGAACGTAATAGATGGTCAGGGGTCGACATGTTCTTAGCATAATAACTGTGAGACTGCTGCATACGCCTCAGGTGTAACGGTAGTTGATGGCATACAACGTATAGAATCTTGACAGGGGATGTGCGGAATGCCCCAGAGCATATCCTCAAAGCCGAGTGATGAACTGTGTCCAGTCTTCGTAAAATAGAAGATCTAGCTGTTCCATAATCAACACATCCATAGTCAATGAGGGATAAAATCGATGACTGATAAATTAGAAGTAGTGATATGCGATCTGCACCCCAGATGTATTTGACAACACCTTGAGGATATTAAGCGATCGCTCACACTTCTTCCGCAAATACAAAACATGCGGAAGAAAGGTTAATTTTCGGTCAAAGATAATTCCCAGAAATTTTATTTCATTGACTACTTGTATTGGGATGTTGTTGATTTTGATAACTGGATCATTATGTAGGCTAGTCTTTTTACAGAAGTGGACACATCTACTCTTGCTAGGAGATAAAGTATGGCCATTCTCAGCACACCATGCAGCAAGCTTGTTAATTGCTGTTTGCAGTTGTCTCTCTATTAACCGCATATTCGAACCCTCACTTCATATTTGCAGGTCGTCAACATAGAGTGTACCATTTATTGATGGTAAATGATGTAGAATGTTACTGATGAATAAATTAAAAATTGTGACACTTAAAATGGAGCCTTGGGGGACACCCTCGGCTTGAATAAAAGTATTGGAATATACAGTTCCAATACGGACTTTAAAAATACGGGAGTTTAAAAAATTTTGAAGAAACATCGGGAGATCACCACGAAAGCCAAAATCATATATTGAACGGAGAATTCCAAATCGCGATGTGCGGTCATATGCCTTCTCAATGTCAAAGAAAATGGAGACCAGATGGTTCCTTCGCACAAAAGCATTGCGGATTTGGGTCTCCAAATATGTGATATTATCAAGAGTGGATCTCCCTTTACGGAAGCCACTCTGATTGTATGGATACATTTATTTGTTTCTAAGACATAGATGAGACGGGCGTTGACCATACGTTCGAGAGTCTTACAGAAGCAACTCGTCAGAGCAATTGGTCGATAATATGAAGGATCTTTATCAGTCTTAAGAACCGGAATCACTATCGCTTCATTCCAAACAGATATGAATTTTTTCTTATTCCAGATCCTATTGAACAAAAGTAATATGTTCAATAGGGAGTCTGGACTTAAATTTCGAAGCATGTGATAGCTGATTCCATCAGGTCCTGGACTGGTATTATTGGCCTGCTTTTATGCGCTCTTCAATTCCAACATCCTAAATTCGCAAGTGTAAGGCAAGGCTTCACCATGGCTGAAAAGAATTGGTGTTCGCTCAGCGCGAATCTTAGTCCTTAAAAACGAAGGACTATAAGAGTCGTTGCTTGAGACACTTGCAAAAGTTTCACCAAGGGTATTAGTAATGTCTTTAGGAGAAGAGTATACAGCAGCTCCGGTTTTTAAAATAGGAATAGTAAAATCCTTATAAATCCCATTGGCTGCTTTCACTTTTCTCCACAACAGCTTAATGGATGTGGAAAAAGAGTTGTTATCAGTTGCCTGTTCCAGTCTAGGCACTCGCACTATCTCCGCAAAGGAGGCAGTTGAAGTTGTCTGGGAATTGGAAAATTTGGTGTTGGCTGCTGAGGGTTCAACTGTGGCTGAGGAAATTGTCTTTTTGCCCATTCTAGAGGTGGCTAATGCACAACGAATTGCTATTTCCCTGATGTCCTTGTGACGATCTCCCTTGATGGCAATCTGTTCTTTCGCATATTCCCGATTCGTGTGCATGAACAGATGACTGTTAAGTCCACTTTTTCTTGAACACAAGAATTGGCACAAATGACACTTGAAAGGATATGTCTTTCCACTAGTAATATGTGGACCGATTAGATGCAGGCATTCATGGTTTGAAGGTCTGCATCCTATATTTTCCCCACACATGGTGCACCAGTTCATTGAGTCCTGGATGTGGATCTTATGGTCACTTCTTAAGTGTCACAAGAGAGATTTTTCCATGTTGGTCCAGGTGTCAGAGTTGAACCTTGAAACGCTATCTCCCTCAGTAGAGGCAAGAGAGTCAATAATCGGATAGAGGAAGTGGACCCTTGTCTTATCCCTATAGGTTAGAATTTTCCCTTGCTTGTGGAGGACAGCATGATCATAATCCCTGGCACGATAGATATCACGGAAGTGATCCTCTACTTCCTGTGGTGGGATGTTGCAGGCCTCAGGATATTTACCCATAATAGTTCGGAGAGCTCTTCTACTATTGCGTCGGTAAGCCTTCTGCATAGTTGAGGGGTCTTGAATATCCAACGGAGGTGGTGGTGTGGTTGATGGTGCCTTGGCAGGTAGTTTGACTACCTCAGCAATCTTAACATTAATATCCTCCAGTAATGATTCTAATTCTTCCCATTTTAATTCAGAATTTTCCATTAGTGTAATATCTGACAGGCGCGGGGAGAATTCGTCTAATGGTAATTCATCACTGGGAGTGATGTTGATACTAGGAGTTGGTGCAGGCTGAGACGGTGGGAGGTACTGGAAATCATCCTCCTCTTCATCTGATGATGTTGATTGCAGTTCCTCTTGGTTGTTATTTTGAGGGCAAGTGATTACTTGACTGTCAGCCGTGGGAAACAAAACGTTGTTCGAACGTTGGTTTGAAGCTGGATGTGTCTTTTTGTTGTATTTTCCAGCTACTTGTTTTGAAACAGAGTTGTTTGCATGTACCTTTTCCAGTCTACGCACTTGCACTATCTCAGCAAAGAAGGCAGTTGAGGTTGAAGGAGTCTGGGAATGGGAATATTTGGTGTTAGTTGTTGAAGGTTCAGCTGTGGTTGACGAAATTGTCTTTTTGCCCATTCTAGAGGTGGCTAATGCACGCCGAATTGCTTTTTCTCTGATGTCCTTGTGACGATCAGCCTTGATGGCAATCTGTTCTTTGGCATATTCTCGATTCCGGTGCATGAATAGATGGTTATTGAGTCCATTTTTGCTTGAACAAGAGAATTGGCAAAAATGACATTTGAATGGACATGTCTTTCCACTGGTAATTTGGGGACCGATTAGGTGTAGGCATTCATGGTTTGAAGATCTCCTTCCTATATTTTCCCGACACATGGTGCACCAGTTCATGGAATCCTGGATGTGAATCTTAAGTTTTTCAAGAGATTTTTTCATGTTGGTCCAGGTGTCGGAGTTGAATCTTGAAACACAATCACCTTCAGTACAGGCAAGATAGTCAATCGGGTAAAGGAAGTAGACCCTTGTCTCATCCCTGTAGGTAAGAATTTTCCCTTGCAAGCTAGTGCGGCATTTACTCTTGTGTTGGCTGGTAGAGTGTAAGTTTCCCTGGGGATTTGCCAGAGACGGCAAGGTAGGATTTCTCGTTTCTACTTCATTCCCAGGTAAATTATCATTCGCCGAATTCTTTTGGTAATTGCTACCATTCGCTGTGTGTGTGGGATATTGCCAGGTTGAGTTGTGCCAATTAAGTTACTCCTATGAGAAAACTTTTGGTGATATTTGAAACCCTTCTTTGATTGCATTGTATCCACAAATGCTACAAGTTAGGCAATCATTGGTTTGACTGTTTTCTTTTTTTATTGCAAGAAGCAGTCGTGCATTCAATGGCCTCATTTTTTCTTATTTTGAAGTGTTCCTCAATGTGTTGCCATGTCTTTTTAGTACCTGAAAGTAGAGTCACATATATTGCATCGGATGCAGTCCTTGGATAAATTGTCATTGTATCTTTCAGGTTTATGGCTATCCTTAACAGAACTGTTGGAAAAATCCGAAATAGGTGGCTTCGATTTCTCAGTGGTAGATGAAGATGGGTCCTCAAGTGGTCTGATAGGGATTCATACATCGGCATCCAAGGTACAGCTCATTTCCAGGTCAGCAAGACAGGGCATAGAAGGCAGAGCTGGGGGAGCACGATAAATCAGTTGATCTTGATTTACAGCAGTAGAGTCCAGTTGAGCAATGTCAGAAAAGCACTCATCCACATAGCCATCAGTATCCTTACTGGTTGTCAGATTCGGAGTATGATTAATTCCCGAAGTTTCCCCAGGTATCTCCACAGACTGATTCGCCACTGGAATATTATCTGGCTCAATAGTGATTGAGGACAAGTTTGATTGGGTCTGCGTGCAGTCTTGCGGAGGGGTATTAGTCAATCCCACGACAGCTAATATTCGCTGACCTCTTAATTAAATTGTTCCCAGGAGGGATCAAGCTGGGGTTTAAAGTGCAAAAAGTGCGATTTTTATCTTGCTTTCCCAGTGTTTTCCCCAGTCTAAACTCCTTCTGAGCCGGAGTTAGCATACTCTTGGGTTTGATTTTGTACACATTTTTCATGTGCATCAAGAAAGATCTTCTATCAGTCAGTGTAGTATTGCACAAGTTGAGCACCGCAGTTTTGGTTCCACCCACACGCCAATTTCAACTGAGATGGCTCCATCGCTTAGTCTCCATTTAGCCTTGAGCCTTCCAGACGCTTTGCGGGCATTGGTCCAAATTGAGGTAATAGGGTTAGACGTTTATCTATACCTTCCCCAATAACTTGAGAAAGTTTCCAATGTCGTAGTCGGTGGCGTCTCTGCAGAATCTCCTTTTGAAGAGGTAGCGGAGATAATTCCAGGCGAGCTTACGAACGATTGGGTCCGGTGAGGTCAAAAGTTTAAAGGCACTGTCAATCGATGCGATGTTGCAGTCGATACCGGCAATCGGAATCGCAAACTGGCCTTTTTGAGAGCACCCATGAAGGTAGTCACTTGTCGCTTGTCGAGGTAAGTTAAGTGTCTTTTTCACAATGGCCTGATATATTTATCCAGGGCAGTCCAAGCACTTTTTGTGTGAACCCTGTTACGCTGCTCGAAAGTCAGTGCAGGGTAGACAAATGTCCTTAGAGCGTCGATTCTTTGCCACGGGGCAAGTTTAGAGGTCAGAATCCCACAGGATTTCCTAGGAATTTCTTGCCTTGGGCCTCCTGTAGGTTTTTAATAGGAAGGCTGTTGATGTTGAATTGAGAATCTCTAGTGCCCACAGGTGACTTGCCAGTAACGTGCAGACTGAAGCACTTGTTGATGTTGATTACAAGTCCAGATTTATTGACTAGTTCGAAGGCGAGATCAAGCCGTGCTTGTAGCTGAGAAGTGCTACTGGCGAGAATAGTCAGGTCGTCGGCAAAAGCTAAGACCTTATGTGAATGATTGTGTTTTTCAAGGATGACAGTCCTCTGCCCGTCGAGTATCAATTGCTCGACGAATCTATCTTCATCCTGGCTGTGAAAGTCCCCCTGGGATTCAAGGATCACCGCCTGAGGAGCAACTTGATGGTCATGATGCCCATCTGACTAAAGGGTCCATCACGTTGGAGTCCTCTAACCAGTGGGTCGATACAAAGATTAAACAGTGGACGACTGATCGGGGCAGTAAAACAGGGGTCTCCCTACTCCTGAGCAGATCTCAATATCCTCAGTAAGCCCATCCTTGGTGATGTAATTAACGACTGAGTTAGTATAGATATCCTTAATAATGTCGAGGAATTGGTGGGCAGCCCCATAAGCGGTGATGGCATTGAAGATTAAGCTATGAGGGACAGCCCGGAAAGCGTTAGAGATATCGAGTGAAGCGATGCACGAGTCCTTCTTGAGTAGCCTTGCGTCTCTAAGATGTTTTTGGATAACGAAGTTGTGTTCGAATACACCGTCGTGCGGTAAGAAGCCCTTTTGACAGTGGCTTAGAACATTGTATTCGGTCATCCAATTGAGAAATCGCTTGGCAACGCATCCGGTGTACAGCTTATAGATAGTGTTGGATAGTGAGATTGGCCTCCAATCATAAATGGAAGTTTGTTCGTCACCTTTGGGAATTAGAATGACTCGCGATCGCTTCCAGTTTTCAGGAATTCTTTTAAACTTCAGACAGATGTTAGAATACATCCGTCAGGATCGACAGACTTCTAATGGTTAAAAATTAGCCTATCGGGACCTGGGGATGTATTTGCACATTTTCTAAGCCTCATTCTGACCTCAAGGGCGGTGAAATTAGAGAGGTCCACTTCTTCAGGTGATGCAATTGTGCTTCTGATGATGGCAGGGCCATGTGTACTGGTGGTCATAACATCCTTGAAGTGTCTAGTTATCTCGTCTTTGTCTACGTCACATCTTTTAGAACATTTTCCAGTAATACCCCTTACAGTTTTTCTTTTATTGCGCTTGTACGCCTTCTGTATTCTGGAAGCTTCCGCTATGTCGGATTCTTCCCTAGGGCTAGATGCCTGAGGTGCGGTGTATTGTCTAGGTGGTGGTTATCTAACGATTTCCGAGACCTTCCCAACAATGGCCTCCAGGATTACATTGAAACTGGTCCACCTTGCATCTTCCACTGGGCTATCTAGTAATGTAGTTAGCGGTAAGTGGAACATCTGCAAGGGATGATCCTCAATTGATGGTGGAATTGGAGGTTCGTCTTCAGCAATGCTTTCAAGGATGTGGTCTATGCTGGTGAGTTCTTTGTGGGGAAGTGATGATACTAATTCTCGCTGTCGGCAGATAGAGTGGTTTATTTCAGATAATAGTCTCTGTCTGCTTAATACCGACGAGAAGACATATTTCCATGTACCCACAAGAACGTTTCATTCTCTCGATCTAGCCATCTGTTCTCCATCTCTTCTGCCATTGTTAAATTTAAATGTAGGAAATGATCTGCATAATAGCGATCATTTTCCTCTCGTCGTCTCCCGGACTGGAGGTAGTAGTGTAAGACAACGCTTACCTACTTACGTGTACAGTCGGGCAGATTGGACGTTATTTACACAATTGGCAGTTGTTGATAATGAAATGGTTATGATCGATGATATTGATAATGCCATAGCTAAAGTCACTGAAACAATTATAAATGCAGCTGATGCATCAATACCTAAGTGTTCCTCTATACCACACAGGTGTTGCAAACCTTGGTGGAATGATGAATGTCAAAACACCTATAAGAAACAGGAAGTTATGGAGGCTATTCAGAAGATACCCCACAACGGAGAATCTTATCGCCTTTAAGAGAGCAAAAGCATTAGCTCGCAGAGCTCGTCGTCGAAGTCAGAGGGAATCCTGGTCTCGCTATGTATCCTCAATTACTTCTTCCACATCCAGTAAACAGTTGTGGAGAAGAGTGAAAGCAGCCAATGGAATACATAGAGAATTTTCCATTCCTATTTTGAAATCCGGAGCTGCTATATACTCTTCTCCTAAGGACATCGCTGACGTCCTTGGTGAAACCTTTGCTAGCGTCTCAAGCAACGACTCTTACAGTCCTTCGTTCTTAAGGACAAAGAGTCGTGCTGAGCGAACACCAATTCGTTTCAACCATGGACAAGCTTTGCCTTACAACTGTGAATTTCGGATGTTGGAATTGAGGAGAGCATTACAGCAGGCCCATGATACTAGCCCAGGACCAGATGGAATCAGCTATCAAATGCTTCGCCATTTAAGTCCAGATTCCCTGTTGAACTTGCTGTTTTTGTTTAATAGGATCTGAACTGAAAACCAATTTCCATCACTTTGGAGCGAAGCAATAGTGATTCCGATCCTTAAGGCTAATAAGGATCCCTCTGTTCCTTCAAGTTATCGACCAATTGCTCTGACGAGTTGCTTATGTAAGACTCTCGAACGTATGGTCAATGCCCGTCTCATCTATGTCTTAGAAACAAATAAATGTATCCATATCAATCAGAGTGGCTTCCGTAAAGGAAGGTCCACTCTTGATAATATTACATACCTGGAAACGCAGATCCGCAATGCATTTGTGCGGAGGAATCATCTCGTTTCCATTTTCTTCGACATAGAGAAGGCTTATGACCGTACTTGGCGTTATGGAATTCTCCGTAGGATGTATGATTTTGGCTTTAGGGGTAATTTGCCAATATTTATAGAAAATTTTTTGTGCTCCCGTGGTTTTAAAGTTCGTATTGGTTCGGTTATGTCCAATACTTTTATTCAAGCCGAGGGTGTACCCCAAGGCTCTATTTTAAGTGTCACACTTTTTAACCTATACATCAGTTGCATTCTTCATCAAATTTCACCTCCTGTTTATGGCACACTTTATGTTGATGTCCTGCAAATATCATGTGAGGGTTCTAACATGCGTTTAATTGAGAGACAACTACAAACAACTGTCAACAAACTTGCTGCATGGTGTGCTGAGAATGGCCACACATTGTCTCCTAGCAAGAGTAATTGTGTCCATTTCTGCAAGAAGACCAGCCTACATAATGATCCTACTATCTATATAAATAATACACCTATCCCTGTTGTCAACGAGATAAAATTTTTGGGTATAACATTTGACCGAAAGTTAAATTTTCTTCCGCATGTTCTTCATTTGCGGAAGAAGTGCGAGCGATCGCTTAATATCCTCAAGGTGCTTTCTAATACATCTTGGGGTGCTGATCGCACGGCACTACTTCGTGTCTACCAGTCATTAATTTTATCTCGTATTGACTATGGGTGTTCTGTGTATGGATCTGCTAGGTCTTCCGTTTTACGCAGATTGGATACAATACATCACTCTGCTTTGAGAATATGTTCAGGCGCATTCCGCACATCACCCGTCCAGAGTCTATATGCAATATGTCATCAACTGCCTTTAGACCTGAGACGAATGCAGCTGTCTCTCAGTTATTATGCAAAAATCATGTCTGACCCTCATCATCCATTACGTTCCATGCCTACTACACCTGCACTAATGAGGCTGTATGACGCTCGTGCATACAGCATTCCACCTTTTCTCACTCGGACAAAGTCCAACTTATTATATTCAGACCTATGTGATGTCCGTTTGGACAAAACGGACTTTCTTCTACATCCACGTTGGTATGATCCACAGATTCAAATCATTAATGCTTTTGCTCGTTATAGAAAATCAGACACAAAAACTACTGTCTTCCAGCAGCTATATGCCTCACATCGCTGTCAGTATACCAGGTATACACCGGTTTTCACCGATGGATCAAAATCTGCAGGACATGTTGGTTGTGCTGTAGTTATTGAGAATAAAACTCTTAGCTACACCTCCATCCATCCTGTTCCATCTTCTCTGCTGAAGCATTAGCCATTTATCAAGCTCTTCAGCAGATGAATACATGTGATAGTTCCAAATACTGTGTTTATACTGACAGTTTGAGTGTGTTGGAAGCTTTGCGGAACAGTAGTTTTGACTGTCATCCTGTTGTGTCTAGAATTTTCCGAGCATTAGATTCCCTTGCTAGCAAGGGATATGAAATAATTTTCTGCTGGATCCCAAGTCATGTAGGTCTCGATGGCAATGAAAGGGCGGATGCAGCTGCTAAATCTGCATCTGGCCCATGTCTTCCATCAGTTCCTTTGTCTGATGTGAGAAGAAATGTTAAAAAACTAATCTATTGTCTGTGGCAGGAGTCATGGAACATGCAGGTCAACAATTGCGTGCCATATTTCCATACATCACCTCATTAACAGTTTTACCGATACGAAGTGCTGATGTAAGATTAACCCGCCTTCGTATCGGACATACACGTTTCACACATAGACATTTGTTTCTAAACGAATTAAATCCATGGTGTGAAACGTGTGATGAACCATTCACTGTTTATCATATTTTAATTTCATGCTCATATTTTAACCAATATCGTTTACACTTTTTTAATTGTGATATTTTAACCTTATTTGATTTGCTTGGGGAACCACCCCACAGGAACCTATTTGCCTTTTTGAGGGCAATAGGTTTTATACATTATATTTAATTTACATTTTTTAAATTTTAAAAGTATATATATTTTGATTTTGATTTTATGTGTAATTTGATTTTAATATATTTATACACTGATTTTTGATTTTTAAAATTTTAATGTTGCTTGGGTTTTTAAAATAAATTAATAAATAAAATAATATAAATAAAATAATAAAAAAAATAAAATATGTACTTCTAAACTTAATTCTTGGCGCAGCATGTCCGTTTTTGGACCTTGCGCCATTAAACCCAACCAACCAACCAACTATGCTGGTGATGGTGTCGATGTTGGTACTAAATTCCTGCAGCGGGCCGACATCATTGTCGTCAATAAGTTGAAGTTGATGGTGATTGGGTGGGTTAGTGTAGTCCTCCCTTAACCTGCTTAGGTTGGCAGCCATGTTGGAGGTGCCCTCATCGGGAGACTCCTTGGTAATAAGTTTGTTGTTCCTCTTAGTATTGTTGGCGTTACTAATGCGAAGTTCATTACCCACATTCTTACGTAAGGGGACCTTGCCCATAGTATTTCCAACATCATTTACCTGAATCTGATCCTTTAGTCCGGCACTCTTCATGGCTTGTTGATAAAGCATAACTGGTGAGATATTAGTGGTTGCAATGCTTGCTTCGTTCTTATTCATTTGTCTTTTTAATTGTGGACAAGTAGCCTGTCCATTTGTAGTATCATGCGGGCTAGCCAACTTTTATTTTTGGGGGCGCGAGGCCCGGGTTTGTTGGCATCAGAAATTCTAGTCTTGGCAATCTTTTTTGCGTAAGCGTTAAGAGTTTGCATTAGCTTGGGGGTGGAGTTTGTAAGCTTAGCTCTTCTATGCATTTCAATGTGATTTTTCAGGCCAATTGAAGAGGTAGACGAGAAGTTAAAGGAGGTGCATTTGTGTTCAAAAACTTTTCCAGAATAGCTTACTACTCCCTCTGCACCAAGGCAGGAATGCGCAGTTGGTCTTGCTCCTGCATCCTGACCACACAAATTGCACCAATGCTTCGTAACTGTAATCCTTAATCTGTGATCTCTCACCAGGTGTCTAATGAGAGATTGCTTAATAGCATACCACTTGTCTGCACAGTATCTATTGGGGCATCCAGCTTCAGTGCATTCGAGGAATTCACAGATTGGGAAAACGAGGTGCAGTGTCTCACCCTTCCGAATTGTGGTGTAAGGCGCTTCCAAAATTTTCACATTTTGCTCTCTAATAAATGTATGGGTGTCACGAATAGCATTTCTGACAGTTTCCCAATTATCATTGTCTTCACGAGGGGAGGAGTAAGAAGCATCATGTGTGGCAGTAGGAGAACTCAAGTCAGGCTGTGTCCCATATGGTCCGCCATCAGACTTCCTATGATTAGTGATTGTGTGGGCGCATAATCCTTTCATGGAGATGGACACATGCTCGCAGTAGTCACATCTGTGCATGGGTTCCTCAGTCACCTGTGCATAGTCCACTTTCTTTTCAGAATTATTAGGCATGGGTGTCTTTCTTTTTGGTGAAGTGCCTGTAGATTTGCCATTCCTCGATGTTGATGGTGTTTGTGAGTTTGATAGCTTTATACCAGCAATAGTTGTCATTTTGGCATAGGGGAGGTTGGATCGCTTTCCCATCCTACAGTTGGCCAATGCCCTCGGAATGGCATTTTCCCTAATCTCCTTGTGCTTCAGCTTTTTGATCTTCATTTGCTCCCTCGCAAACATTTTATTCCTATGCATGAACAAGTGGTTGTTGAGGCCATTTTTGCTAGAGCAGGAGAATTGGCAAATGTGGCATTTGAAGGGATAAGTTTTCCCACTGTGGAGATGCGGCCCAATGTAATGTAGACATTCGTGGTTGGAGGGCTTAGTGCCAATGTTACCTCCGCATATCGTGCACCAATTCATATGGTCATCAATACGTATTTGATGGTCTCTTTTGAGGTGCCTCATTAGGGACTTCTTCATGTTGGTCCAGTTGTCCGATGAGAACCTTGACACGCAGCTTGCTTCAGTGCAAGACAGTGAATCAATAATGGGAAATAGAAAGTGGACTCTACTGTTTTCCCTGAAGCTAAAAGTGCGATCCTTGATAGTGCCCTGCTCCCTTGGTGCAGATTTAGTAGTGGTGGTCTTCTGCTTGATTGGAGAACACTTGTTTTTGATGGGTTGCTCTTTTTCCTCATTTTCACCTTGATCTTGGTTATGATCCCGTGAGTTGTTTAAGGTGTCCTCTAATTGTTGCTTTGTTGTACCCAGTATTCTGCTCTTGTGTGAGAACTTTTGGTGATACTTGTAGCCTTTATTTGATTTAGCTTTGTAGCCACAAAGTGTACAACATAGGTCCTCACTTTTGTTTCCTTGAGAATTGGGCCGTGGTGGAGTTACCTTTTGTGATGTGATGTGATCTTTCTTCTGGTCCTGGAAGTGAGCTGCCAGGTGTAGGTCAGTCTCCTCATCCGAAAAGAAAGTTTTATCACAAATGTTGCTTCTGATCAGACCGCTTCCAAGAACCTCTTTATACCCGTTAATTCCTTTATCAGGATCTTGCTTAATTGTGAGGTGTGATTCCTTGGTGGTGATCATTGCTGCTGCAGGTTTTCCTTTTACCACTGTGTCCAAAATAACCGGCAAAGAATAATTTTGATTAGGTTTCATGTCAAATTCGTGAGTATTAATCCTATGAGAGTCATCATTGTTGGAGAGTTTGTCTGATTCACTAGAAAACTCACCTCCAGGACCTTCTGTTGCATGTGTGTCTAAGTGATTAATTAGGTCATCATTATTCTTGATAGCAATGTTGCAAATTCCACACCAAGGCATGGTTCGTAAAGGAGAGACTGGTTGAGGAATTGAAGTTGCAGGTTCCCATGATGCATCCTCGTCAGAACCATTGATCAGCGGTGTTAATTTAGTCTCCGTAGATCAAGAGATTTCAGAATTCGTCATGTTAGTGTTTTCCCCAATGCATGATAGATACACATCACTGGTAGCCTGTTTATCGTATTCAGGGTTACAGTTCGTGGTAGTGACGGTTGGGGAGAAAGTATTGGGCAACATTAGAGGATTATGTTCATCAACTGTTTGCTCATTGGTTGGCAGGTTGTTAGAAAAGTCTTCCATACTTGCTTCTTCCACAGAAAAAACGCTCCTTGAGGGAGAATCGAGAGTTGGGTCCGGAACAGTAAGTTCTGTTGAGTCAACCCTTAACGCCTTTTTCGTTCGTTTAACATTATGCATTGTCCTCATATGTCTTTTGTAGTCCAATTTACTAACTAAGTGTCTTTTGCACGCAGTGCAGAACAAGTCTGTAGGGTAAAACGAGCATCTTGTCCTAGTACTGATCGGAGATGGATCGATGTCAGACATGTTTAAGGTGACTTAAGAAAATCCTTGAAATCTGAAAAAGAATTATCGCCAGTGACGTCCCAACAAAGGTACTGCAGAAAGCAATTGCAAGAAAGATAAGGAACTCATTAAATTGGAATGGAACGTAAGCATGGGTTACCAAGCACAAGTCTTAGCATTTGCTAATTGGTGTTTTTATAGTAGTTAGAATCATGGTTAGGTAAACATCCTGATATCCTAAGAGAATAGGTTGGCCAGAAAGGTAATTTTGAACAGTTTTCAGGAGCGAGGTTACTTTAATGGAAGATGAATATCAGATAATTTGAGATAATAATTTTGAATATCCTTGTGCCATCTCATGTTTGACTACAGAGTAAATTTGCTACCTAGTGGATTTGGCCAGCCAGCGTGTCCGTTAACGATCTGGCAAAAAGAAAAACCAGAATCAACTAAGAATAATCTGGTATTGAACTGAATAATTCAATCTATCATATGAATTTAGCCCTATTCAGTTCATTAAACCTATCATATTAATCTACCGTCCAATACGCCTACTCGCGTCTCCGCTAGATATGAATCGTAGCGCAACACTCAGATATTGGAGAAAAAGTCCCTATTCTGTAGATTAATATGCTACAGACTACGAAGAAAACATCAAACAGCTCCGCCTACGCATAAGTCAGAGGCCCTTCCTTGTACTTTGAACAAGTCCATTTCCAAGTTAAGACTTAACTTCTAGGGAGTGGGTGTATCCCTTTGGCAGTCTTAGCCACGCCCACAATACCAGAGTACTATGAACGCATGTTAGACTTTCATGAAACGAAACTTGACGCTGTCCGATTGTAACCTTTTGGGGACAGAGTCCCCGTCCAGCTAACAATAAGTACAGCTCGGAGAGTGCCACTCAGCGAGACCAGGATAACTCCCATAAAGCTCGCAGAGAGCCTGAGCACCGCAAATTTGGCTCCACCCACAGTGAGTACTGACTAGAAGTCCAGAGACATCTCTGGAATGCTTAAGATCAGCCTGAGAACATTCAGGGGGCGTTTCATGGACTTCGTCTTCTCTCAGACCCGAGAGTACTGACTGAGAGTCTGGAAACATTTCCAGAATGCTCAAAGCGAGCCTGAGTTCACTGAGAGAAGAGCTAATTCAGGCCAAGTCGAAGAATCGTTTAAAGCCCAAAAACTCCTTCTACTGAGAGTACCAACTGAGAAACTGGAGACATATCCAGTGCATTAAGGCTGGCCTGAGCTCCTGGGAGAGAACGTGTCCCTACGTACCTCCTCCTAACACACTGAGAGGTTCATGGTCGGAGTCCCTACAGACATTGGTCCTAACCGGTGAGGGAGGCGTCATCAGAGGGAAGATATCGTTACAGCTCGTGCAGGAGTTTCCTCCGTCGGACACACTTTGTCGCCTATAATCCAACTTCAGATAGTCTCTTCCTACTTCCAAAATCTCTGTGAAGAAACCTGCCAGGTCCTAACGGCTCCGATACACACCCCTAAACTTCGAATTAAGGTGGCATCGTTGTTTAACTGGAGGATTGTCAGCCGTGGACACCCATGCGCAAAGTGTCCACGCTAATTGAATTTGCGGCTGAGTCTCCACAGTCAAGGCTACCTGGCAGGGCATACTTACCGTCTTGCGAAAGCATGCCTCACCAGAGTAGGGGGCGTGGTCGAGCAAGCGCTAACCACGCATTACTACATAGTCATGGATGTTACAGTGTCTATGGGTCCCCCATAGGCCACGCTCGGCAAACACTGAACGCAACTTCTGCGACTTCGAGTAACCACTTTTTACCTGGAGGCAAACCAAATGAGTGAACGTCCACAGAGGGTCGTGATTTCCCACTAATAAAAAGCAGTACTATCATGATTTCGAAATTCGTTCAACGTTCAGCTGTACAGTTGACAGCGTAATGAATGTCAAAATAGTAAGAACCGAGTCACCGTACTTTGATCTTAGCCAAAAGGCCGAGAAGCAATGCCTCAAAACGTCCTAGTCGGGAGTTATTAAATTAAGAAAAACTAAGTTTATAGGGGTGGGGGAAAACATATTTAGATTTTAAAGAAACTAATTTGGAATATGGTCAATTTAACAATAATAATAATATTTATATATGTATGGATTACCATTGACCAGAAAAAAAAGACTTATTAAGTGAGCATAAAATCTATCTTAATAAAATATTGAGGGATTGGATTTTGCTACAGGAACCCAAATCACATAAACCAGATTAATGCCGAAAAGGTCACTGAGTAGCATGTCGGGTGTGTATAGCGCATTCGAGGAACCTCAAGCAAACATTATGCTTCATTAATCCCTATGCTGCTCCAAAAATAACGCGCAATAGTTGGCAAAAACTCGCCTTTATTAAAAATACAATTTGGTTACATGACATTAGAAAAATTTATACAATAGTTTTGTAGACACATGACAATGGATCAGTCTTGTTGTGGCTGCCCCGTGACATGCTCCATGTAGATGTTTCTCGAGAATCGTATAGTATCGGAACCAATAAGTTTTTTCATCAGCTTCCCATACGTTCTTGAGCAAAGCTTGTTTATGATGGGGTCATTCACGCGGTTCCATGTACCAAGTGAGCCAACAACAATGACATGTGTTTCCACCGTTTTGAAATGTTTCTTAAGCTCGTTGGTAATTGGCTCGTATTTCTGGATTTTTCTATCCCTGGCAGTCTTGAATGCAGAAAGCCTGTTTTCAAAGGGCACAGTGATGTCGAGTATTATTGCCTTCTCTGTACCCTTTGTTAAAACAATATCAGGGCGCAAGTTCTTAATACCCTGAACTTCCTGGTTGCAGTGCGAGATTGTGAATTTTCTGACAGCTGCTTTTTTGATCCGCTCCACAATTGCATCATGCCTGAGTTGAAGGAGTTTTGAGTGTTTCAGGCAGTGATTAATAACATGCGGAAGCGTCTCGTCAGTGCCGTTGCAGACACGACATTTTGTGGAGAAGTTCCTGGCTCTAACAGCGTCACTCACATGTCTCGTGCCGTTTAGAGGGAGCAGGTTAAGGCAAGCGGGATGGACAAATAGCCAATCACAAAAGCGTGTATAGTTGCCTTCCCTTATAAAATGCGTGCTGACTTTCGAGGTGGCAACACATTCCAGAATCTTTCCTTGATTAAGGTTTCTGCATGTTTCCTTCTAATGTGTGATCGGAACTTCTTAAAGATAGCATTCCTCAGTTTGCCGTTGATGTCCACCTCCTCCAGGTTAATGGAGAGCTCTTCATTCTGGAAACTTCATTTCACTCCCAGTCTTCCTGAAGCTTTCCGAGCATTTGACCATATGGAAGAAAGCGGGTTAGAAGTAATCTTATCTTCCCTTTTGAGCTCTTGAGATAAGTAGCGCATGACATCTTCCTCAGTGATCGCCCGATGAAATCGAGATTCCACAAAGGCATATAGACCTTCACATGCCATGCCACTAATTATGGTATCAGGAGAAGTGAGGAGTTTAAAGGCTCCATCAACAGTAGCAATGTCGACATCTTCGGCAGCGATCGGTAATCCAATCATACCAACATCAGTTCCGCCATAGAGGTAGCTGTAGCAGGCCTCCACAGGTAGGTTTAGAGTAGCCTTTATTAGAGGCTTGATAAAGTTGTCGACAGCCTTTCATGCTGTTTTGGTGTGTCTTCCAATGCGCATGTCGAATAGTATGGCAGGGAAGAAAAAGGTCTTCAGAGCGTCGATTCTCTGCCATAGTGTCAATGGGGAAGTCAGGATTTTTTCAGCAGTATCAATATATTTGTTGATGACTGAGTTAGCGGGTATAATTCGGAACCCAACTGGATTGCCCAAGAACTCCTTGAACTCGGATTCCTTTAAGATTTTGATCAAGTCCGATCCAATGTAGAACCTTGAATCGCGAGTTCCAACCGGCTGGGTACCACTTAGGTGTAGGGCAAAACATTTTTTGTGGTTGATCTGTAGTCCCAGCTTTGAACACAATTCATTAGCTAGATCCAGTTGATTTTGTAGTACTTGGTGAGAGTCCGCAAGGATGGTTATGTCATCAGCAAAGGCTAGACATCTGTGTCTTGGTCTCTCCTCACACTCAATTGTTTCTTGTTTATCTTTTAATATTAGATCTTCGACAGTCGGATGTTGTATGAAGTCTTCCATTGAGGCAGTTGGTGAGTTGTTACTTGCGATGGGATTGTCTAGAATTGTTTGAGCAGATTGGCCTGGCAAACCTCTTATGATTGGAGCATGATCAAATTGAATAATGGTCCACTGATCGGGTCTCCCTGTTTAAAACCTGCGGAAATTTTAATGGGTTCAGTGAGTCCATCTTGCGAGATTACTTGAACAAAGGAGTTCGTATGATGATATAAGGTCTTCAATGATCTCAACAAAATGGTCACCAGCACCGTATGCTTGCAGGGCTTGGAAGATGGCACTGTGAGGGATTGAGCCGAAGGCATTGGTAAGGTCAATAGATCCTAGACAAGCATTGCGTTTTTGAAGTCTAGCGTTTTGAAGATGTCGTTGAACAACAAAGTTGTGTTCGAAAACGCCATCGTAGGGGAGAAAACCTTTTTGGCAATAGCTCAACACTTCATTGTCGGTAGTCCACCTGACGAGTCTCTTGGTTAGAATGCCAGTACAGCTTATAGATTGTTGAGGACAGAGCAATAGGTCACCAGTCATCCACCGAGTCTTGTACGTTGCCTTTTGGGATTTGGATGACTTTGGATTTTTTCCAGTCGTCCGGTATTCGTTTCGTCTTTAAGCAGATATTGTATATTAGTGCCAACACTTCACCTTCTGGATCAATCGATTTCCAGTGGTTGAAAGTGAAGCGATCGGGTCCACAGGAGAGGTATTGGTGGTTCAGTACAATTTTCACCGGACCTCAGGAGCAGAAATCGGGTCCAAATCCACAGTGTCGTTGGCAGGGGCAACATTTAGAAAAACCGTTGGGTCGAACTCTCTGTCTCTGAAGATTTCAGAGAAGTGGTTGAATAGCTCTTCTTGTGCGATATCACACCTTTTAGATGTTTCCTCCAAGATATCTCGTACAGCTCTTCGTTTATTTCTCCTGTAGGATTTTTGTATCCTGGTGGCTGTAGCGACAGGATCTTCATTCGTCTCTTCCCTCTTGCGAAGTGCTGATTCAACGCGCACCTATTGCTTTCCGATAGTGCTGCTACACTCGAATGGCATGTCGAAAAGTACCACACACTGAAACAATGGATGCAAGATCTCACGCATGCGCAGTGCATCAGAGCGGATATTGTTTACATTTCTACTCTTCTGTTCCGGCGTTTACTTGTCTGTTTCGTTGTCTTCTGCCTCTGCGTTAGCCTAAAAATTTATGTGGCCTCTAAATCGTTGACATTGTTATTAAATATTAGAAGTTTTAAAAAGAAAAGAAAATACTTTATTAAAAAATGATATTAATTGATATTAATATGACTTATATTGTAAACACAAAATATAATTTCATTTTGTCTCGCATTTGAAAAATAAAATTATCGCAATACGCTAGGTATAAAACTTAAGAAAACATTTGGTTGTCATTTCAAATCACAACTCATTTCTATTGAACGTTATCTACTGTACTTTCAGAACAAAGGCGCATTCTTCCAATTTATTAATTAACACAACACTAAATTTATACTGACTCATACTTCATGTTTAAGTCAAACCAAAGTGGCATTAAAATACACATATTGGAATTTTTTTTATAAAAAATAGGTAAATTTGCAAAGTTGTAAATTTATTATTCGATTTAAAAGTATAAATTGAAACTAAGTTTCATTTCTTTATGTAACATTAACATATAAAAAAACTAAATACGATGTACTTTCCAATACTTGTTGTGAATAAGATTGTAATAATCTTTTTCTGAGAATTGTAATTGTAAATTAGTGTAATAATTTTAAATGCTTTTAAAACTAAAAATCATAAGTATTAAATACTAACTAGAGAATAATACGTTTTTTAAAGGAGTAAAAAATGTTCTTTTTACTTGGGAACTTTCTGATATTTCTGCCCAGTTCACAATAGGTGTGATTTTAATGTTTCTTCAGAATTCATGGACTCATAAATGGCATTCGACATATTTTTTATACATTTTAGTTAATTTTTAATGATATTTAAAATTTGTTATGAAAACTAAGTATAAATTAATACTTATTTATGCATTACAAAAAATTAGTTCAATATCAATCATTTCAAAACTAAAAGTAATTAAAAATAATATATGTCAATGGAAATTAAAAAAAATATATAAAAGTAAATCCATATGTAAAATAACTGAGCAATCCAAATAGTAACTCTTATAATGGTTTATGTTTGTTAAAACTTAGTTTGAACAATATTATAATAATGTACAGGAAAATATGTGAATACTAAAACCCATAGCAACTCATATGGATAGAGGTTCTTAATAGTACTATAGTATTTAAACTAGAGAGAGAGTTTTTTAATAAGATTATTTTAATTTGATAATTTTTTCAAATTTAGAAACTAGTAGTTCAGAAACATTTATGCGTTTAAACAAGAAATTAAAAAAAAACTTGTATAAAGTTTACTTCATAAGATTATTTATTTCAACAAATATTTATCGATTAAAAATGTTTTGCACGGGAAATTTATTAATTTTATCTAAATTTCGTAAAATTTTTAAATTACATATTTTAAATTTACATTTAAGTAAACTAAAAACAACCACAGGAAATTTCATTTCAATAGATATTTCCGTCAAAAAATTTTTTTGTCTTAAATACTAACTACTATTGTGATTAGAATAATCTTCTCTAGAAACATATAATGCAAGAAATATTTTTTCACAAAATTAATGAAACTGTAATTCAGCATATTTTCTCATTTGTGAACAATGGAAATTCACTTCTGATGGAATGAAATCAAACAAAGATATATACATGTAAGCGACAAGCGATAAAAATAGCGCAAGTCACAAATGGTAGATACCTGTAACTTAAGTGACGCTGACGCGTTTGCGGTAAATACTGCTCCAATGTGCGTGCGCAGCATAGGGAAAACCAGTTTTAACGGCGTGATGTCGTGCTGCTCGTCTGCCGTTGCCTCAGTGTGCGGCCTGCTTTATAGTCCTTCGTTCTTAAGGACAAAGAGTCGTGCTGAGCGAGTACAAATTCGTGTCAACCTTTTTTGTCCAATACTTTTAACCAACCTGAAGGTGTTCTTCAGGGAAGTATTTTAAGAGTCACCCTTTTTAATCTTCATATCAGTAGCATACTTCATCAACTTTCACCTTCTGTGCATGGTACCTTGAAGGTTAATGACCTGCAAATATCTTGTGAAGGGTCTAACATGAATTTAATTGAGAGACAATTACAAACATCTGTTAATAAAATTACTGCATGGTGTGCTGAGAATAGCCATACACTATCTCCTAGCAAGAGCAATTGTGTCCATTTCTGCAGGAAGACTAGCCTCCACAATGATCCCGTTATTCGTATAAACAAAACACTTATACCTGTGGTCAGTCAGGTAAAATTCCTCGGAGTGATATTTGACCGTAAATTAACCTTTCTTCCGCATATATTATATCTGCGGAAGAAGTGCGAGCGATCGCTCAATATCCTCAAGGTGCTTTCAAATACATCTTGAGGTGCTGATCGCACGTCACTCCTCCGAGTTTACGAATCACTAATTTTATCTCGCATAGACTACGGTTGTGTTGTTTACGGATCTGCTAGGTCTTCTGTTTTACGCAGACTGAACACCGTCCATCATTCTGCTCTGACCCCTCAGGGGGTTTACCTTCTTTAGGTAAACACGGGTGTCACAATCCGAGGAACCCCAGTGATCTGTCCTCTTCTTTCTTTTCCTCTCTCTTCTACTCTTCTGCTTTTTCTTCCTCTTCTCCCTCAATGTGGTGCCTCGCAAGAGGTTGAGGGCTCCCCTTGAGTAGCTTTCGCCGCTCTGTTGCTATTAGCATCTCTTGGGGACTAAATCACGCACGTGTTTGCCGTGCGTGGACACCCGTGTCCCTGGAAAGGAGGGTCCTGGTAATTGAGGCCCCCAGAGACCAACACATTACTTTGGCCTCTGCTTCAGGTAAACGGGAGGTGTGTTGTGCTCCTCAGCACATCAATCAGCTTTATGGATCAAGCGATCGGTACATCTACTGGGTGACTCGTTAAGGGTGGAGACCACTTCAGGGATGTACCGTGAGCGTATAGGGACTTACTAGCACTGGTACAGTTAATCTGTATCCCCTCGTAGGGGTACCGTGAGCGTATAGGGACTTACTAGCACTGGTACAGTTAATCTGTATCCCCTCGTAGGGCTCCGTGGTGGGTGGTGCCGTCTAGTCCCTGAATTTTATCTTACTCCATATGAATAAAGCAACTTTCTCCTCACTCCCTCGGGAGCAACAAATGCCTATGTGTAATGCAAAATTCTTCATAATGAAAAGGAGGATCTTTTGAGTTTGTTTCTCCCTTTCTCATCGAAAAGGGATTAATATCTCATCTGGGTGTCTTGAAATCAGTGAAGAAATTACGAACAGGTAATTTACTGATTGAAACTACGTCTGAAAAACAATCCATGATGATACAGAGTATGAAACTACTTGTTGATATACCTGTCACAGTTGAACCTCATACCAAATTAAATTTTGTGCAGGGAGTGATTTCTGCAGAGGATTTGTATCACACGTCAACTGATGAAATTCTTGACAACTTGAAAAGCCAAAATGTCTGTGCCGTCAAAAGAATAACAATCAAAAGGGATGGTATTATCTTAAATACGAAACACCTTATTTTGACTTTTGCAACGCCAGACTTGCCACAATACATCAAAGTGGCTTATATGCGTTGTTCAGTACGACCATATATACCAAATCCTCTCAGATGTTTTCAGTGCCAATGATATGGACACTCTAAAATGTCTTGCTACATGGAAACCTACATGCGCTCGCTGTTCTCAAGCTGACCATGATAGTACTACCTGCAAAGCCAAAGAAGTGTGCGTCATCTGTAAAGGTGACCACACTTCTTATTCTAGATCTTGTCCCGTTTGGCAAAAAGAAAAGGAAATTGTCACTATCAAGATTAAAAACAATGTTTCCTATGCAGAAGCTCGTCGCATAGTTAGCTCCCGCACTCCTACTCCTGGTGTTAGTTATGCAACTATGGCGAAAAAAGTGACACAATCCTGCAGCACCCAAACAGATACAAATTCTGCTTCTAATGTTAGCTTACTCCCACAAGAAAAATCAATAGAAATATCTACACCTGTAAGCGCCAAATCAGCTTTGGCTAAATCCAAAGCCTTAAAGGCTAGAAAATTAAAATTGGCAAAGGAAGGACTTCGAAAGTCTTCCCTAACAAGAAAAAAAGCTCTTCTCTCTTTGGATGCAGACACTGTCAAGCTGCATCCAACAGATGATGATTTCAATTCGGAGGATTCATCTGAGATGACGATGAGCAACAGTGAGAAAGGTTAAAATATATATTCCATTTATGACTTCCTTTGTTTCCTGGAATTGTCGTGGTTTTCGGTCTCGCAGTGATGATATCAAATCCATCATCTCTAGCTTTAACCCCGCATGTGTGGCTCTCCAGGAAACATTCCTGAAGCCCACTGTTAACATTAAAATGCGTGGGTTTCAATGCTTTAGAAAGGATTATGTTGGTGATGCTGCTGTGTCTGGTGGAGTTTATATAATTACATCAAACAATTACCCCAGTACAGCACATCAGTTAAGAACTACACTCCAGGCTGTGGCTGTCAGAATCCACACCACACGTCTGATTACAGTTTGTAGCCTCTACTTACCACCGAATGATGTCATCCAAGCGAGGAACTAAGCGACTTACTTGACCAACTGCCAGCTCCATTTTTATTGCTTGGTGATTTTAACGGACATAGTCCTCTGTGGGGTAGTGATGATACGAATTCTCGCGGTCGTCACATAGAGCAATTTTTATCTGACAATGCCTCTGTCTGCTGAATACCGACGAGAAGACTTATTTCCAAGAACCTACACAGACATTTCATTCTCTTGACTTAGCTATTTGTTCTCCATCACTCCTCCCATTGCTGAATTTTGCTGTTGGAAATGACCTCTACAATAGTGATCATTTCCCTCTAATCATGTCTCAGGCTGGAAATAATAGTGTGCGTAAACATCCACCTAATTATGTGTATAGTCGAGCCGATTGGACGCTTTTCACGCAATTGGCTGTGATCAGTGAGACAAGAGTTAAGACAGATGTCATAAATGATGGCGTTAAATACGTCACTAACACAATAAACCGAGCTGCGGATATTGCTATCCCTAAAAATTCCACCATACCACATAAACACCGAAAACCTTGGTGGAATGAAGAGTGCCATCTCTCCTATAAGAAACAAAGGAAGCAATGGAATATATTTCGAAGATACCCTACCACAGATAATCTTGTTGCTTTTAAAAGAGCCAAAGCTCAAACACGAAGAGTTAGACGTCAGAGTAAAAGAAAATCTTGGATACGCTATGTGTCGTCAATCAATTCATCGACAACAAGCAAACAATTGTGGAGGAAAGTGAAAGAAGCCAATGGTATTTATCAGGGTTTTACCATTATCTCTGCGGGGTTAAAGCGAGAGATAATGGATTTGATATCATCAATGCGAGACCGAAAACCACGACAATTCCAGGAAACAAAGGAAGTCATCAATGGAATATATTCTAACCTTTATCACTGTTGCTCATCGTCATCCCCCCCTCAGGGGGTTTACCTTCTTTAGGTAAACACGGGTGTCACAATCCCGAGGTACCCCAGTGAACTATCCTCTTTTTTCCCTCTTTCCTCTATTCTTCTGCTTTTTCTTCCTCTTCTCCCTCAGTGTGGTTGCCTCACAAGAGGTTGAGGGCTTCCCTTGAGTAGCTTTCGCCGCTCTGTTGCTATTAGCTACTCTTGGGGACTAAATCACCCACGTGTTTGCCGTGCGTGGAGACCCGTGTCCCTGGAAATGAGGGTCCTGGTAATTGAGGCCCCTGAGACCAACACATTACTTTAGCCTCTGCTTCAGGTAAACGGGAGGTGTGTTGTGGTCCTCAGCACATCAATCGGTTTTATGGATCAAGCGATCGGTACATCTACTGGGTGACTCATTAAGGGTGGAGGCCACTTCAGGGATGTACTGTGAGCGTATAGGACCTGACTAGCATTGGTGCAGCTGGTCTGCATCCCCTTGTTGGACTCGGTGGTGGATGGTGCGGTCAGGTCCCGAAATTTTATAAAAACAATATGGAGAATAAAAATTTCACTTTTCTCCCACGGGAGCAGCAATTTGAAAATTTGAAACCAAAGTTTTTTATAATCAAGAGAAAGGAGGGCATTTTACAACTGTGTCTCCTTTCCTGATTCAAAAAGGAATATCGGGAATCGTTGGGGAAGTGAGAAAAGTTCAAAAGATGCGCTCGGGTGACTTGCTTGTAGAGGCTGTATCAGACTCTCAAGCAGCTATTCTGGCTAGCATGAAATCATTGGCTAACATGGAAGTGACTGTCTCGCCTCATGGCAACCTTAATTTCTCTTGTGGTGTCATCTCAGCTAGGGATTTATTATACCCGCCGACGGAAGAGATTCTGGATAATTTACAGAATCAGAAGGTCTGTGGCGTAAGACGCATTACAATCAGACGAGATGGCAAAGTTATTGACACTAAGCACCTAGTTCTGACTTTTGCGACGCCAGACCTTCCGCAGTATGTAAAAGCTGCGTATATGAACCTACTCGTAAGGCCTTGTATACAAATCCCTTGAGTTGTTTCCAATGTCAGTGCTTTGGACACTCGAGAAACGCCTGCAGAGGCAAACTCACCTGCGCACGATGCGCAGTGGTTGGCCACGATAGCTTGAACTGCACGGCAAAGGAGGCATGTGTCAACTGTCATGGTGGCCACCCCTCCTATTCTCGAAGTTGTCCTCAGTATATGATGGAAAAAGAGAGCCACAATTAAGGTTAACAACAAATGTTCCTATCCTGAGGCAAGACGATTGGCCCTTTCACGTACTCCACAGCCAGGAGTCAGTTATGCCACTGCTGCCAGAAAAGTCACTAAATCGAGCAGCACACAAACCGAAATCTTTTCTCTTTCTCCAGTTAGATTACCTCCAACAACGGAAAAGCCAAAATTTAAGAAAACACCTACCTTTATTAGAAAAGCTCCTTTTGCAAAATCAAAAGCACCTACCATCTCCACCCATAATACTTTCTCTTGTTTGGAGACTGAAGCGACTTCTTTACTTCCCTCGGACGATGATACATCGCTCGAGGATATGACAGAAGACCCGCCTTCCAGCTCCGTGAAAGGAGCTCTACAATTTAAAAAATAACTTCCTTTATTTCTTGGAACTGCCATGGTTTGCGATCACATCTTGATGACATTAAGTCTCTAATATCAGCTTACAACCCCGCATGCGTTGCACTTCAGGAGACATTCCTGAAGACTTCCAACATTATTGCTGTGCGAGGGTTTAAATGCTTTAGAAGAAACTGTGGTGATGATGGTGCAGTGTCTGGTGGTGTTTGTAATTTCACATCAAATAATTTCCCCAGCACTGTCCATCCACTAAATACTACTCTACAGGCTGTAGCTGTTAAAATTCACACTACATGTATGATAACATTCTGTAGTTTATATTTACTACCATATAATGTCATCCGCCAAGAGGAACTCGACGCATAAGTTGATCAGTTGCCTACACCGTTTTTGTTACTCGGTGATTTTAACGGACATAATTCTTTGTGGGGAAGTGATGATATCAATTCTCGCGGTTGACAGATAGAACAGTTTATTTCTGATAACTGTCTCTGTCTTCTTAATACCGACAGGAAGACATATTTCCATCTACCCACAAGAACGTTTCATTGCCTCGATTTAGCCATTTGTTCTCCATCTATTCTGCCATTGTTAAATCTAACAGTAGGAAATGATCTGCACAACAGCGATCATTCTCCTCTCGTCATCTCCCAGACTATATGGTTAGCGCCCTTGCCTGCAGTTCAACAGTTCGTGGGTTCGAATCCCACCTTGGGTATGGTTGTTTGTAGTGGTTCGGAATCCACTTTAAGCCGTAAGTCCCGGTCTAATTAGCCCACGTGTGCAAAATATGACCGTTGAGCGACAAACAAACCAAACCAAGCTTGAGGATATGTTCTGGCGCCTTCCGCACATCACCCGTCCAGAGTCTATATGCTGTTTGTGAACAACTACCCTTAGACCTGAGACGAATGCAGCAATCTCTCAATTATTACGCAAAAATTATGTCGACCCCACATCACCCATTACGTTCCATGGTTCCTAATGCCTCTCTTAAAAGACTTTGCTCGGCCAATGAGCATCCCATCTTTTCTCACAAGAGCCAAATCATATCTGTGGCTCACAGACCTATGTGATGTTCGGATAGAGACTATTGATAATTTTGCTCATCCGCCTTGGTATGATCCAACCATTAATTTTAATAACTCTTTTGCTCAGTTTTTAAAATCAGACACAACATCTATTGTTTTTCAAATGCTATTTACCTCCCATCGCTGTCAGTATCAATCATACACACCTGTATTCACGGATGGTTCAAAATCAGCAGGACACGTGGGCTGTGGAATTGTTATAAATACAGTTTTTAGTCACAGTCTACATTCGTCCTGCTCCATCTTTACTGCTGAAGCCGCAGCTATCTTTTATGCGCTTCAGCATGTGAATACAGTTGAACATCGTCAATTTTGTATATATACTGACAGCATGAGTGTATTGGAAGCATTGAGAAACAATAGTTTTACTTGCCATCCTGTTGTGTCAAAGATTTTTAGAGCAATAGATAAGGGATATGATATTATATTTTGTTGGATACCAAGTCACGTAGGTCTTGATGGAAATGAGAGAGCGGATGCAGCAGCAAAGGCTGCATCAGATCCAATATTACCATCGGTTCCTCTCTCAGATGTGAGAATGGCTATAAAAAGTTTTGTATATGGTCTTTGGCAGGAATCGTGGAACTTGCAGGTCGTCAACAAATTACATACCATTTTCCCATCCCTCACTTCATTATCAGTTTTACCGTTACGAAGTGCTGTTGTTAGATTAACTCGCCTTCGTATCGGACACACACAAGCATTTGTTTCTAAGTTATTTAAATCCATGGTGTGAGGCGTGTGATGAACCATTTCCTGTTTATCATATTTTAATATCATGTTCTACTTTTAACGTCTACCGTTTTAAAATTTTTAAAACAAACCTTTTAACTCTATTTGATTTGCTGGGGGAGCCACCCCACAAAAACCTATTTGCTTATTTGAGAGCAATAGGTTTTTTAAATTTTATATGATTTATATTTATACATTTCAAGCTTTTATATATATTTGATTTATCTTATTTAATATATACATTTTAAGATAACTTATACACTGGTTTTTGTGTTTTAATATTTTAATGTTGCTTGGGTTTAAATATATATATATATATATGGAAAAAAATTAGTAAAAAAAATAATAAATAAAATAAAAATTCTCCTCCAAAACTTTATTCTTGGCGCAGCATGTCCATTTTTGGACCTTGCGCCATAAAACCCAACCAACCAACCAGTCACTCCTCAGCGGTAGATATTGCCAATGTCATCGGTGAAACTTTTGCTAGTGTTTCCAGCTCTGATTCATATAATCCTACTTTTCTAAGGATTAAAAGAATTGCAGAGTGGTCACCTCTAAATTTTCATGATCGACAAAATCCACCCTACAATTGTGCTTTTAGATTGTCAGAATTGAAGACTGCCTTATCTCAGGCAAATGACACAACCCCAGGACCTAATGGAATCGCATATCAAATGCTCCGTCATCTAAATCATGATTCTTTATTAAACATACTTTCATTGTTTAACAGAATCCGGATTGAGCATGCTTATCATGGAGGGAAGCGATAGTGATTCCAATTTTGAAACCTGGCAAAGATTCATCTGATCCTCTGAGTTATCGTCCAAAAGCTCTTACGAGTTGTATGTGCAAAACTTTTGAGTGCATGATCAATGCTAGACTTAATTTTGCCTTAGAGAAGAATGATTGCATACCTCATCATCAAAGCGGTTTTCGAAGAGGACGATCCACCATTGATAATATTATAGATCTAGAATCTCAAATTCGAAATGCTTTTGTGAGGAGAAATCACCTTGTTGCAATATTCTTCGATATTGAGAAAGCATACCATCGGACTTGGCGTTATGGCATTCTCCGTACTATGCAAAATCTTTATTTTAGTTGTAATCTTCCAATATTTATACAGAATTTTCTAGCCACTAGGCTTTTTAAAGTACGTGTTGGAACTACAGTTTCCAATACTTTTACTCAAGCTGAGGGTGTCCCTCAAGGTAGCGTTTTAAGCGTAACCCTTTTTAACCTTTTCATCAGCAACATACTTCATCAGTTACCATCTTCAGTTCATAGTAATTTATATGTTGATGACTTGCAAATTTCATATCAGGGTTCAAACATGAATATAATTGAGAGACAATTGAAAACAGCTGTAAACAATCTAAATACTTGGTGTGAGCAGAATGGCCTTAGTCTATCTCCTAGTAAGAGTTGCTGTGTTCATTTTTGCAGGAAAACTAGTTTCCATCATGATGCAGTCCTTCACATCAGCAATAGACCTATTCCAGTAGTTAACGAGATAAAATTTCTTGGGGTGATTTTCGATAAGAAGTTAACTTTCCTTCCGCATGTTTTACATCTTTTGTCTTTACTTAGAATCATGAATTATTGGAATCATGACTACTGATGATAATCAAATTTTAAAAAAAAATTAAAGGGCAGTAATAGTAGGATTAGTGTAAAATAATTAATTAGTTGTCTTCAACTTTAATTGAGTAAATTGCAAGCCGTTAATTGAATCTCAGAATTAATAATCTTTAATTATTTAGTACATCAGTATTGATATTCCAACAATTAGACCAGTTTTGCTCTAATATAAGCAGTTGAAAAGTTCAGAAATATATAAATTATAATTTACCATATTAATTATTAACTTGTAGGTTACGTTATTAAATATTAATTTGAAATTTAAGATTATAAATTTAGGCCATTAACGGTTGGGTTAGAGACTCATGATTTAGTTTTTAGCTAGGGAGACCAATTAATAAAATAATAATCATGATAGAGGTGAGCATAGTTATTATTAAGCGAACATTTGATAATTAGCCATTGTTGTGCATAATTACAGTATAAACAGTACATAATAAAGCGCCACGTTTAATAATATAATCAATATATCACTATATATATAGAAAGAGAAAATATTAAGATATTTTTTGTGTTTGTGAGCACAGTAATTATTAATCGAACATATGATAATTAGCCATCGTTATGCATAAATAATTACAATAAAAACAGTATATTATAGAACACCACAGTCAAAAAAATAATCAATAAAGCACTAGAAATAGAAAAGAAAATTTTAAAATGGTAATTTGTGTTAGTCTCCGATCTCTTCTGAAAGAAATTTGAAACGTCGATTATTGATAACAACGTGTATCGTTTTTAATATCTGCTCCAATCTAAGTAATTAGCGTAATGTAAAGTTAAATAATTCTGTTTACAATTAAGTCTAGTGATTAACTAGCATTTGCAAACTTTTTATTTAAGACACGTAATTAAGCAGATTAATTGAGATTTAACCCCAGCCTCATTGGGTGGGTGTAGCATGAATTTTTAAGTTAAGTAAATTAATGACCCCTAAAACTATAATTATTTTAAAATTGTGAATATTAGAAGCAATTGTCCAATAATACAATAAGCCAATTATTTCGTGCAGTTTTACTCAAATATTGGCAGTTAAAAACGGGAATAAATAATCATTGATCACATTATTATTTACTTTTTAGTTACGATATTAAATTGAAATTTAATATTAAAATTAGGCCATTATCGGTTAGGTTGATGGCTCATGATTTACATTTATAGCTATGGAGACCAATTAATTATTGTAATAAGGGTGAGCACAGTAATTATTAATCGAACATTTGATAATTAGCAATTGTTATGCACAAATAATTACAATAAAAAACAGTACATTATAAAGCATCACATTTAATAAAATAATCAATAAAACACTATATAAAAGAAAATATTAAAATATTTTTAGTGTTTGTAGTCGAGCATTTGATATTTAGCCTTTGTTATGCATCAATATTTACCTTAAAAACAGTACATAATATAAAGCACTACATTTAAATATATAATCAATAAAGCACTAGAGATGGAAAAATAAAATGTTTAAATATTTTTTGCGTTTGTCTCCGATCCCTTCTGATGGAAATTCGAAGCGTCGATTATTGAGAACAACGTGTAGTAAATCGAATTTAATACCTGCTCTAATCTAAGTAATTAGCTTAATGTAAAATTAAATCATTGTGTTTACAGTGAAGTCTAGTGATTTACTATCATTTGCAAACATTTTTTTATTGAAGACTCGTAATTAAGCAGATTAATTGAGATTCAACCCCAGCCTCACATTGGGTGGGTGTAGCATGAATTTTTAATTTAATTAAACTAATGACCTCTAAACATCATTATAATTATTTTAAAACAGTGAATATTAGAAATAATAGTCCACTAATACAATAAACCAATTATTTAGTGCATTTTTGCTCAAATATTAGCACTTAAATTCGGGAATAAATTATTGATCATATTAATAAGTTACTTGCATATATACGTAACGTTATTAAACACTAGTCTAAGTTTAAAATTTATGATTAAATAACTTCATTAGCAAATTTCATTCATGTTGGAATAGGTATGAACACAGTAAATACTAACAAGATTTAGAACACTGTGCTCAAAAATAGCAGTTGTATAAAGTTCGGAAATAAATTATTGGTGGACAGAATAATTAGTTATTTGTACATAACATAATTTGGCATTAGTAATAATTTTAAATAAAATTTTTTTAACTATTAACGGTTGGGTCGGAGACTCGCTATAGAAACAAAGCTATGAATAAATTAATACATAGAATATATATTTTAAATATAATCGATTTATTAATTAAACAAACACTTGTTTAGAAATCATTGTTAAGCAAATAGAAATACATTATAGATAGTACATAATAAAACACATAAATTATAAATATAATTAATATAACACAGTATGTGTGATATAAAATAATAAAGTAATTTTGTCTCCGATCCCTAGTCCCCAATTATAACATATTATTGCTGTCAGTACAGGTTGGAAAATATAGTGTCTGGGCACTCACCTGTTAAATTAGCCCTCCGTGGCTATTGCTAGATGACTTGTAGTATAATCCAAAGCACTATTATTTAATCAGAAACTGATTAAAAAACACAGAAATATTTTTTATATCACTCGGTAATGTGTCGTCCGATCACTGTACGGGAGACCTCTTAAGCCTGGCGGGAAGAGGTGAGGACGCGCTCCGATAGAAAGGAGGCGAATTTCCGGTGAGCGGTGAAGTGCCGCCGGCGGGAGCCGGTTTTTTCGTTTCACTTAATCGATATTAGTCGAATTCCGCGATTCCCACGTGCACTTTTCGATTAATGATCAAAAATTCACACAGTAATAAATTTAGGCTCTTTTTGTACCATCAAAAATCCATTTCTCAGGCACTATTCGAGCCGAATTATTTTTCCTTTTCGTGAACAAGATTTCCGCAATGCAGCCAGGTCCACCTATTTCCGTTTTCTTCTTCTTTTTATGTGCAGAACACAAATTTCTCATATAATTATTCCATTCTATGATTGTTTTGTCAGCTTAATTAAGTTTTTCGTCATAAAATTTTACTGTTGTTAATTCCTTGCACCAGCAATACACGAATCTTGCTGATGTTAATGCCAGCATACGGCTTACCTCAAACCAATTACCACTTCTCACGTAAGGATTAGGTTGCAACGTTGCACTTCCAAAAAATGTGTTTCCAAATGAAAGCTTCATCGGGTGAGAATTGGTACATTTCCTAATATCTGGTAAAATGCTATATTTCCGTAAAAGCGTAACGGAATCTTTTTCAGAATTCGGTAAATCCGAGATTCGCAGTTTAGCATTCGAGCATGCCATTTTCAACGAACGGTTAGGCTGAGAAAAGTGGCAAGCAGGGAAATTTGAAAAGAAGCTAATTCTCGTTTCCAATTCAGTGGCTTAGATGCATGCGACATTGGGGTTGCCAATTTGGCAAGTTATCCCGGAGGTAGTTATGGTTGCGATAATACGTATGTACCAAAATATGCAACAATATTACAGCACCATTTAATATGCCCCCAAATTTACAGAAAGATGTTTTGCAGGCTTTAAAATTCTATACAAGCAGTTGCTGTTAGAAGCTATTTGTATGAAATGTAATGTAGAACGTTATACAAATAGTATAGTTTCCTGGTCAATTGTAATTTTGTACATGTGTAAATATTATAATTATTGTTGTTAAATTGCCCATATTCTAAAATAGTTTTTTTTTTAAATTTAAATGTGTTTTGTTTTTCCATTAACTTAGCTTTTCGTAATTTAATATCTCCCGCCTAGAATGAGTCTGTCTAGTGATCTGTCATCTTCTTTTCCTCTCTCTTCTACTCTTCTGCTTTTTCTTCCTCGTTGTGGTTGCCTCGAAAGAGGTTGAGGGCTCCCCTTGAGTAGGTTAAGGGTTGCGATCCAGTGTACTAATGACTTCATTTTGGTGTCCTTCTTCGGGCGTCGCAAATGGCAAATCTTCGTTTACCAGGTCACAGGAGTCACTTCCAAGGGAGTTGGGAATTGGAGTGTGGGTGTTACTGCTATCCAAACTTAGGGCACTTTGAATATTGCTACCAATTAATTTAGGAGGTGTTGAGTTCGCTACTATAGCTGCCTGCTTATTCCTGCTAGACTTATGCTTCTTAAGTAATTTTTTATTCTTAGTTGTTGACTTAGTGTTGGTAACCTTCGAAGTTAGGGTGTCATTTTGGTGAGAATTGCTAATAGTGTTACCTACAATACTTGTTCCATTTGAGGTTGCACTTACAAGTAGCGTTCGTCTAGGTGGCAGTGGTGAAGGGATGACCGGGATATGTGGTTTCTTTTTTGGAATATCCTTCTTACAAATGTCCTCAGAAGAATCAATAATTGGTGTAGAAACCAGATTTTGCCGAGTATTTGAGTGGTCCACTTGAGGTGGATTCGCCTTATTCAAGTGAGCAAGATTAACTAATTTTGAGCAGGGAGCTGGGCGTTGCTTCCGAGGAGCCATAGTCTGACCTCGAGCAAGCTTAATCGCGTTTTCCCTAATAATCTTATGCCTCTAGCGGTAAACTGCGATAACCCTTTTAGCTGCTTTCTTGTTTTTGTGATAGAAGGAGTGGTTCTTGATCCCATTATATCTGGCACAAGAGAAGTCGCAGAAATGGCATTTGAATTTCTAGTATTGACCCGTACTGATTAGCAGAGGGGAGGCTTTGAGGCATTCATGATGAGATGGCCTTGACAATAAGCTTGCGCATAAGTTGCGCGTATGACTAAGAGCATAATTTGGCCATTATTGGCTCATTATATATGTCCCATGAGCCCAGGGAACCACATATTATGACATGGACATCAACTTGTTTGTACTTCTTCAGGAGAGCTCGTTTAACTGGCTCATATTTCTCAATTATTAAGTTACGAGCCGACCTGAAGCTTTCAAATCTATTGTCAAACGGACAACAGATGTCGAGAATGAAAGCCTTGTCTCCCCTCTTTAACACTAAGTCGGGTCTCAAGTTCTCTGGAGCGCCACTGATCCTTTGGTTCTCAGAGATGATTTCAAATCTCCTGCTGGCAGCTTGTTTAACCCTTGCGACAATTGCATTGTGTCTTGCTTGGTACAAACGAGAATGGCGCATGCAATGACCTAATACATGTGGCAAGGTTTCGCTGACATAGTTGCATCTCCTGCAACCCCTATTCCTTTCTCTCTGATTGGATGACCATCGCATCGCTCCATTAAGTGGTACAAGATTGAGTCTGGCCCGATGGATGAATCTCCAATCAGCGAATCTCGTGAAATCTCCTTCACGAATAAAGTGAGAACTTGCGTCGGCAGGTGCAACACATTCCATAGTCTTTCCTTGATTCGGGAGATTGAGCAGCGTTTCAGTGTGACGGCTACGGTTGACCTACCGTAATTTCTTAAAAACTGTTGCGCATTCCCCCTGTGATAGTGATATCATCATGGCGTAGAACAATAGTGTCATCCCCATACTCCCACCACACACCTTGTCTTCGGGAAGTAAACAGGCCTTGGTCCAGATGTTTGAGTGTTTGTTGCTGGTAGTACGATCTTCTCTTAATGGGAATCCAGAAAGGAAGGTGGTGTAATCTGCCGCCACAGTGAGACGATTGTATCTTCCTTCAATGGTGGACTTGAGGTCTCTCCAGGCTAGCTTCCGTATGGTTAGATCAGGGGAGGTAAGGAGTTTAAATGCTCCATCAATTAGTGCAGTATCTGCTTCTTCGCTTGCGACTGGAATCCCTATCATGCCTGCCTTCGTGTAACCATGAAAGTATCCAGTGGAAGAATTATCTGGGAGGTTGAGACATTGTCGAACCAAGGGTCTAACGTGGTGGTCTAATTTATCCCAAGTAGATTTGGAAAAGGCACCATTTCGCATGTCAAAGAGTAGAGCTGGATACAGAAAGGTCTTAAGGGCATATAATCTTTGCCATGGGGCCAGTTTAGAGGTCATAATGATGTTTGATGTTTCGATGAATTCATTCATCTTGGCATTATTTGGTAAGACTCGGTAACCAGCTGGTACTCCCAGGAATTCCTTACCTCCAGCATTATTGAGGGCCTTGATGTTAATACCATCGATATTGAAGGTGGCAGGTTTGGTACCAACAGGGGTAGTACCCGTTGTATGTAAGGTGAAGCATTTGTCTTCATTAATGACGAGACCCAATTTCCTACACTCCTCATTGACTGTCGTGATGAGTGCCTGCAGTTCCTCTTTGCTTTGAGCAATAAGAGTGATATCATCAGCGAACGCAACTACTTTGTGAGGTTCAAGAGCAGAAGAAATGAGTTGTTCCACCATTAAATTAGTTGAGGTGGAGTCATCTTCATTTCGTGGATTGCCGCTAGTTTGATCAGCATTAATGACTTGGTTGGGATTTGGCTGATCAACCATTCCATTGTTACCAAGAACAACTTATTTTGATGTTGAGTTGTCTTCATTGATCGTTATCTGAGTTGGAAAGGTCAGATTTCTTGAAGGACCTTGTAGGGCTCTAATGACTGGGTCGAGAGCAAGATTGAAAAGTGGGCCACTGATGGGGTCACCCTGTTTGACTCCAGCCTTAATTAATATTGGGTTGGATATTGAACCCTTGAGAGCAATCGTGACAGTCGCGTCGCTGTAGAAATCCTTGATGATATCCGCAAAGTCTTCACCAGCACCGTATGTGGTAATGATGTCAAATAAAGCAGAGTGAGAAATGGATCCGAAAGCATTTGATAGGTCAATAGAAGCCAAAAGAGCATCTCGCTTATGAAGTCGAGCATCATGAAGGTGTTTGTCAACAATAAAGTTATGTTCGAATACCCCATCAAATGGCATGAAGCCCTTTTGACAGAAGCTTAACACTTGATTATCAAGGAGCCAGTTCATAAGCCGCCTAGTCAGGCACCCTGAGTATAGCTTGTACAAGGTGTTCGACAAGGCAGTCGGTCTCCAGTTTTTAATCTGGTCAGGATTTGAGCCTTTTGGAATAAGAATTAGTTTTGATTCCTTCCAAGCTTTAGGAATTCTTTTCATCTTTAAGCACAGGTTAAAGATTTCCGTAATAATGAGGCATTCAGGGTCAACCGACTTGAGATGATTATAGGTGATATTGTCAGGCCCTGGACTGGTGTTAGCACAGGAGTTGAGTTTCCTCTTAACTTCGGCGCATGAGAAAGGAGAAAGATCAACTTGATCCGGTGCCGCTTTAATGTTGTGGAGGACAGCATGATCATAGTCCCTGGCACGGTAGATATCACGGAAGTGATCCTCTACTTCCTGTGGTGGGATGTTGCAGGCCTCGGGACATTCACCCATAATAGTTCGGATAGCCCTTCTTCTATTGCGTCGGTAAGCCTCCTGCATAGCTGAGGGGTCTTGAATATCCAACGGAGGTGGTGGTGTAGTTGATGGTGCCTTGGCAGGTAGTTTGACTACCTCAGCAATCTTAACATTAATATCCTCCAGTAGTGATTCAAATTCTTCCCATTTTAATTCTGAATTTTCCATTAGAGTAATATCTGACAGGCGCGGGGAGAATTCCTCTAATGGGAATTCGTCACTGGGAGTGATGTTGACACTAGGAGTGGGTGCAGGCTGAGAGGGTGGGAGGTACTGGAAATCCTCCTCTTCATCATCTGATGATGAAGCTGAATTCAGTTCCTCTTGGTTGGTAGATTGAGGACGAGTGGTTACTTGACTGTCAACCGTGGAAGGCAAAACGTTGTTCGAACGTTGGTTTGAAGCTGGATGTGTCTTATGGTGGTATTTTCCAGCTACCTGTTTTGTAGCAGAGTCGTTTGCATTTACCTTTTCCAGTCTAGGCACTTGCACTATCTCAGCAAAGGAGGCAGTTGAGGTTGAAGGAGTCTGGGAATGGGAATATTTGATGTTAGTTGCTGAAGGTTCAGCTATGGTTGACGAAATTGCCTTTTTGCCCATTCTAGAGGTGGCTATAGCACGCCGAATTGCTTTTTCTCTGATGTCCCTGTGGCGATCAGTCTTGATGGCAATCTGTTCTTTGGCATATTCTCGATTCCGGTGCATGAACAGATGGTTATTTAGTCCATTTTTGCTGGAACAAGAGAATTGGCAAAGATGACATTTAAATGTATATGTCTTGCCACTGGTAATATGGGGACCGATTAGATGCAGGCATTCATGGTTTGAAGGTCTGCATCCTATATTTTCCCCACACATGATGCACCAGTTCATTGAGTCCTGGATGTGGATCTTATGGTCACTTCTTAAGTGTCTCAAGAGAGATTTTTTCATGTTGGTCCAGGTGTCAGAGTTGAACCTTGAAACGCAATCTCCCTCAGTACAGGCAAAAGAATCAATAATCGGGTAAAGGAAGTGGACCCTTGTCTCATCCCTGTAGGTTAGAATTTTTCCATTCAAGCAATTACGGCGTTTGCACTTTTGTTGGCAGGTGGAATTTAGGTTACCTTGGGGATTTGCCGGAGACGGCAAGGTACGCTTGCTAGTATCTTCTTCATTTCCTGATAACCTATTCGGTGAATCCTTGTGATGATTGCCACCCTTCGCTGGGATAGTGCCATGAGGCATGCCAGGTTTAGTTGTGCCGATTACGTTTTTCCTGTGGGAAAACTTTTGGTAATATTTGAACCCCTTTTTTGATTTTACCTTGTATCCACAGATGTTACAAATTAGGCAATCATTGGTTTGGCTGTCTTCTTTCTTATCATTGCAGGTGACAGTCCTGGGTTCAATGGTCTTATTCTTGCTTATATTGAGGTGTTCCTCAATATGTTTGTCCGCATCTTTATCATTCCTGAACGTTAAGTCACAAATATTGCATCGGATGCAGTCCTTGGATAAGTTGTCCTTGTATTGCACATGTTCATTTTTATCCTTGGCAAGACTGTTGGAACAATCCGATACAGGTGGCTTCGATAGCTCAGTGCTATATGAAGATGGATCTTTAAGCGGACTGACAGGGAATGAAACATTGGCATCCAAATTACAGCTTATTTCCAGGTCAGCCTGACAGGGCATGGAAAATAGAGCTGGGGCAGCACAATCAATCATTAGTTGATTATTATTAACAGCAGCAAAGTCCGGTTAAGCAATGTCAAGTAAGCACTCATCCACATGGTATGCAGATTCCTTATTGGTGGTCAGATTAGTAGTAAGATTAATTCCTGGAGTTTCCCCAGGCTGATTTGTCACTGGAACATAATCAGGCTCATTAGTGATGGAGGACAAGTTCGATTGGGTCTGTGGAGGGGTATTTGTCGATTCAACAACAAAGCTAACATTCCCTGCCCACTTACATAAATTGTTCACAGACGGGCTCAAGTTGGGGTTAGAAGTGCAAACTGTACGCTTGCTAACTTGTTTTCCCAGAGTTTTCCCCAGTCTAAACTCTTTCTGGGCCGGAGTTAGCATACTCTTGGGTTTGAGTTTGTGCACCTTTTTCATGTGCGTCAAGAAGGCTCTTCTATCGGTGAGTGTAGTATTACACAAGTTGCATAGATAGTCTCTTGTTACTACAGCATTCCTCGTCCTAGAGCTAATTGACCCTCAGGGGGTTTACCTTCTTTAGGTAAACACGGGTGTCACAATCCCGAGGTACCCTAGTGATCTGTCCTCTTCTTTGATTTCTTCTCTCCTCTTCTCTTCTGCTTTTTCTTCCTCTTCTCCCTCAGTGTGGTTGCCTCGCAAGAGGTTGAGGGCTCCCCTTGAGTAGCTTTCGCCGCTCTGTTGCCATTAGCTCTTCTTGGGGACTAAATCACCCACGTGTTTGCCGTGCGTGGAGACCCGTGTCCCTGGAAGAGAGGGTCCTGGTAATTGAGGCCCCCAGAGACCAACACATTACTTTGGCCACACATGCTAAGCTATCCTAAGCATTTTAGTATCTATGGGTCCCCCATAGGCCACGCTCGGCAAATACGGAACAAACGCAAAGGTTAGCAGAGCGACACTTTTCACTTTAAGGCAGAGATCAAGTGAGTGCAAGGTCGAATAGACCCGCGATTTTCCACTTATAAATAAGTGAAAAATCCTCTGCTCCTTAAATCTGCAAAATATCCAGCTATTCAGGGAACAGCATACTACACTTTGATCTTAGCCAAAAGGCCGAGAAGCGATGCCTCGAAACAGTCCGAAATGTGTTATATCATAAGAATAATTCATTTCGAGAAGACGCTTCGAGCAGGCGAACTCACGAGCATAAAGTGAATTTGACTTCTGCCCTTCCAGGGAGATCGACGCGCAGCTTTCGCAGTATTGACCGCGAGGGTCCTGAAAAGGGGAACTGATACATGTCACCAGCACTTTGTGTTCTGCATCAGACTTGAAATGAAACGTATTCGTAAAAATTTAGACATGTAAACCTATGTATCAAACATGAAGCTTATAATTTCCAGTACACTGTCAGCAACTGAAAATTCTCAATAGCAACTCTGTCTCACTTCCAGATTCAAGAGTCATATGATAATATAAGACATTAATATTACATACTCTCGTCATAATATTAAATACATTGCGCATGTCAATACTTTAAGAGTGCACGAAAGAGTACTTAATTAGAGTACTTAATTTAATAAAAAATTTATGAAAATCCAGTAAAATAAAACAAAAAAAAATAAGTAAATCTTTATAACTTTTAGCGTTTTATAAATGATTAAATCTTAAAAAATAAAAAAATAAAAAAAAATTGGGGGCTAGACGCAACTACAAGAACCAGAATTAGGAGTAGGAATCAGATCATTTTTGCCAAACAGGTAAAGTTGACTCACTGCCTTTACTCATTGGTGTGTATAGCTTTGTCTAGGAACCTCAGCAAACATTATGCTCTTTAATTCCCTACTTTTCAAAAAATCTGTTAACGCGAATTGAGTTAATTTTATTCAATTATTTACAAATATACAATTTTACAGGTAGTATTATTTACAATGGTTGATTACAGTATCATATATATAAACAATCTTGTTACATTAAGTTTAACAAACAATTACATTTACATTAATAATGTTAGAAGTCACAATTAATTTTGTTGTGGCTGGCCAGTGATGTGCCCAACATAGATGTTTCTTGTTGTCCTTATAGTGTCACTGACAATTAGCTTCCTCAAGAGCTTGGAGTAGGATCTAGAGCAGATTTTGGATATAATGGGGTTGTTTGCTGGATCCCAAGGTCCAAGTGAACCAACGATGATGGCATGAGTTTCAACTACTTTGTGAGTTGATTTAAGCGCCTCAACTATTGGTTTGTATTTTTCTTCTTTAGACCTTCTAGCTTCTCTAAATGCCCCCATTCGATTATCAAATGGCACCTTTACATTAATGACGTAGGCCCGATCGTTCTTGGCTATAACCAAATCTGGTCACAGACCCTGGACGTTATGGATTTGTTGATTTTCGCCCAAAATCTAGAACCTCCTGGAGGCAGCCTTCTTAATCCTGTCAACCACCGCATTATGTCTGGCCTGGAATAGTGGTGAATGACGCATACAGTGGTTAACCACATGAGGTAAGGTTTCTTCATGGTTACCACAGATCCTGCAGCTAATGTTTCCAGGATTTTTGGTATGGCGACAAGCGTTTAAGGGCAATAGGTTGAGTCGAGACGGATGTATGAATCGCCAGTCACAGAACCGGGTGAAATCATCTTCTCTATGAAAGTGGCAGCTATCCTTATGTGCTGCTGCACATTATAGCCTTACCTTGGCTCGGGCGACTGATCAACCTCTGGCTTATGTCGTGTCTTAAGCGTTTTCTGAAGGTGTTCATAATCTTACATCTCTGGCTTTCTCTGATTACGATATCACCCAGTGTGATACTAAGCGCATCATCCTGTAGTTTCCACGTAATCTTTAATCTGCCAGACGCTTTCCTGGCATTGGTCCAGATAAAGGTAATAGGGTTGGTGGTCCTTCTATCTTCCTCGCCAATCAGCTGTGACAAGTAATTGCCTATATCATAATTCGTAGCTTCTCGCCCAAATCTGGTGTAGAACAAGTTTCTCAGGTCCTTCCAAGCAATATCTCTAACAATCAAGTCAGGTGATGTGAGTAATTTAAACGCACTGTCAATCACTGCAATGTCGCCATCGATGGCCGTCACTGGAATACCAAATTGACCACTCTGGGTGCAGCCATGCAGATAGTCATTGGTTGCTTGTGTTGGTAAATTCAGTGTCTTCTTGCACATTGGTCTAATGAATTTATCGAAGGCATTCCAAGTGGCTTTGGAGAAGGTATCATTCCTTTGATCAAAGAGAAGTGCCGGATAGACAAAAGTTTTCAAGGCATCTAATCTTTGCCATGGTGCGAGCTTTGAACTCATGATCTTTTCCGCCGCCACCATGTGTGAATTGATCTTTGCATTAGCGGGCGCAAGCCTAAACCCAACCGGGTCGTCAAGGAAACATTTTCCCTCCGAGTCATCTAAAAATTTGATTGGCAGCCTGTTGATGAAGAACTGCGTTGGTCTAGTCCCAACAGGTCTCTTCCCAGACAAGTGAAGGGTGAAACATTTCCTGTTGTTGACGATGAGGCCAGTTTTCTCACAAAGCACAAATGCCAGATTGAGTTGAGCTTGCAGTTCAGTTGAGCTTCCAGCCAGAATAGTGATATCATCCGCGAAGGCAAGGACTTTATGCTTTTTAGTAAGTTCCTCCAGAACGACATTTCTCTGTCCATTTCTGACTAGTTGTTCAACGTATCGATTTTCATCCTGTGTATTGAAATCACCTTGTGATATAGGAGTAGGCGTATCAGTGTTCATAACAACCCTCCTACTTATCACAGTGTCATCAATGCACCAGTCTCTTTGAAGTCCTCTAATTAGGGGGTCAATACAGAGGTTAAACAGAGGGCCACTAATGGGATCTCCCTGTTTAACACCTGATGCAATTAGAATATCACCTGTAAGACCATCTTCAGTAAAGATTGAGGCACGGGAGTTACTGTAGATAACCTGTATAATATCATGGAGGTCCTGTCCGGCTACATAGGCCATCAAAGCGTTAAGAATTAATCCATGAGGGACAGAGCCAAAGGCATTTGAAATGTCAAGTGAAGCAAGACAAGCGTCCTTATTCTTTATTCTTGCCCCCTCAGGGGGTTTACCTTCTTTAGGTAAACACGGGTGTCACAATCCCGAGGTACCCCAGTGATCTGTCCTCTTCTTTCTTTTCTTCTCTCCTTTATTCTTCTGCTTTTTCTTCCTCTTCTCCCTCGTTGTGGTTGCCTCGTAAGAGGTTGAGGGCTCCCCTTGAGTAGCTTTTGCCGCTCTGTTGCTATTAGCTACTCTTGAGGACTAAATCACCCACGTGTTTGCCGTGCGTGGAGACCCGTGTCCCTGGAAAGGAGGATCCTTGTAATTGAGGCCTCCAGAGACCAACACATTGCTTTGGCCTCTGCTTCAGGTAAACGGGAGGTGTGTTGTGGTCCTCAGCACATCAATCGGCTTTATGGATCAAGCGATCGGTACATCTACTGGGTGACTCGTTAAGGGTGGAGGCCACTTCAGGGATGTACTGTGAGCGTATAGGACCTGACTAGCACTGGTGCAGCTGGTCTGCATCCCCTTGTTGGACTCGGTGGTGGGTGGTGCCGTCAGGTCCCGAATTTTCCATTTTAAATATGGAAATGAATATTTCTATTCTCCCACGGGAGCATACTTTATCTTTACTAAATGCAAAGTTTTATGTAATCAAAAGGAAAGAGGGTACTTTTGATACAGTATCCCCTTTCCTCATTCAAAAAGCTATTGCAGGCACGATCGGTGATGTGAAGAGCATCAGAAAATTACGTTCTGGCGACCTAATGGTAGAAGTCGCATCACAAACACAAGCAACCTCGATTGCTAATATGAATATGCTAGCTACCCTTGAGGTGTCTGTCTCGCCTCATACAAACCTTAACTTTTCTCGTGGTGTGATATCCGCGAAGGATTTGCTTAACACACCTACGGATGAGTTACTAGAAAATCTTAAAGAGCAAAAGGTCTGCGCTGTAAAACGCATTACTGTCAGGAGAGATAATAAAGTTATTAACACTAAACATCTGATCCTGACATTTGCGACGCCAGACCTACCGCAGCATATTAATGCTGCATATATGCATCTCTCCGTTAGGCCATTCATTCCAAATCCTTTGCGTTGTTTCCAGTGCCAGAGATTTGGTCACTCTAAAGCGGCATGCAGAGGCAAACTGACTTGCGCTCGCTGCGCAGCAGTTGGCCACGACAGTTCGTCCTGTACTGCAAAGGAGAGGTGTGTCAACTGTAAAGGTGACCACCCCTCCTACGCTAGAAGTTGTCCTATCTGGATACTGGAGAAGGAGATCACAACCACGAAAGTTAAAAATAACTGTTCATATCCTGAGGCGAGACGGGCTGTTACAGCTCGAACACCTCAAGTAGGAATCAGCTATGCGACTGTTGCTGCCAAGGTCACCAGATCGACTAGTACACAAACGGATGCTCTCTCACTCCCGATTGTTAAATTACCCCCTACATCTGTACAAAAGCCAAAATCAACATCCACATCGACTTTTCGTAGAAAAGCTCCGATTGCTAAATCTAAAGCCGTAAAGGCTTTAAAACTAAAATCTGCTAAAGAGGGCAATATTAGGCCCTCAATATCCACCCGTAAAGCCTTAACCCTGGAGGCTGACGCTGTTTCATTACATCCCTCGGACGATGATCTATCGCTCGAGGAGATGTCAGATGACATGCCTTCCAGCTCCGGGAAAGGAGTTTTTCAAATTCAACAATAACTTCCTTTGTTTCTTGGAACTGCCATGGTTTGCGTTCTCATAATGATGACATCAAGTCTATAATTTCAGCCTACAACCCCGCATGTGTTGCACTTCAGGAAACATTCCTGAAGTCTAGCAATTACTTTTCCATGCGTGGGTTTAAAAGCTTTAGAAAGGACTGTGGTGACGATGGTGCAGTGTCTGGAGGTGTTTGTATATTAACATCTAATACTTTTCCCAGCACTGCCCATCCATTGAATACTACTCTACAGGCTGTTGCTATAAGAATTCATACTTCATGCTTGTTGACAGTCTGTAGTTTATATTTGCCACCACACGATGTCATCCGCCAAGAGGAACTCGATGCTCTAACAGATCAGCTGCCAACACCATTTCTGCTGTTAGGTGACTTTAACGGCCATAGTTCTTTGTGGGGAAGTGATGATAGAAATTCTCGCGGTGGGCAGATAGAGCGGTTTATATCAGATAATAGTCTCTGTCTGCTTAATACCGACGAGAAGACTTATTTCCATGTACCCACAAGAACGTTTCATTCTCTCGATCTAGCTATCTGTTCTCCATCTCTTCTGCCATTGTTAGATCTAATAGTAGGAAATGATCTGCATAATAGCGATCATTTTCCTCTCGTCATCTCCCAGACTGGAGGTAGTAGTGTAAGACAACGCTTACCTACTTACGTGTACAGTCGGGCAGATTGGACGTTGTTTACACAATTGGCAGTTGTTGATAATGAAATGGTTATGATCGATGATATTGATAATACCGTATCTAAAGTCACTGAAACAATTATAAATGCAGCTGATGCATCAATACCAAAGTGTTCCTCTATACCACACAGGCGTTGCAAACCTTGGTGGAATAATGAATGTCAAAACACCTATAAGAAACCGAGGAAGTTATGGGGGCTCTTCAGAAGATACCCCACAACGGAGAATCTTATCGCCTATAAGAGAGCAAAAGCATTAGCTCGCAGAGCTCGTCGTCGAAGTCAGAAGGAATCTTGGTCCCGCTATGTATCATCAATAACTTCTTCCACATCCAGTAAACAGTTGTGGAGAAGAGTGAAAGCAGCCAATGGAATATATAGAGAATTTTCAATTCCTATTTTGAAATCCGGAGCTGCTATATGCTCTTCTCCTAAGGACATCGCTAACGTCCTTGGTGAAACCTTTGCTAGCGTCTCAAGCAACGACTCTTATAGTCCTTCGTTCTTAAGGACAAAGAGTCGTGCTGAGCGAACACCAATTCGTTTCAACCATCGACAAGCTTTGCCTTACAACTGTGAATTTCGGATGTTGGAATTGAAGAGAGCATTACAGCAGGCCCATGATACTAGCCCAGGACCAGATGGAATCAGCTATCTAATGCTTCGCCATTTAAGTCCAGATTCCCTGTTGAACTTGCTGTTTTTGTTTAATAGGATCTGGACTGAAAACAAATTTCCATCACTTTGGAGCGAAGCAATAGTGATTCCGATCCTTAAGGCTGGTAAGGATCCTTCTGTTCCTTCAAATTATCGACCAATAGCTCTGACGAGTTGCTTGTGTAAGACTCTCGAACGTATGGTCAACGCCCGTCTCATCTATGTCTTAGAAACAAATAAATATATCCATATCAATCAGAGTGGTTTCCGTAAAGGAAGGTCCACTCTTGACAATATTACTTACCTGGAAACCCAAATCCGCAACGCTTTTGTGCGGAGGAACCATCTGGTTTCCATTTTCTTCGACATAGAGAAGGCATATGACCGTACGTGGCGTTATGGAATTCTCCGTAGGATGTATGATTTTGGCTTTAGGGGTAATTTGCCAATATTTATAGAAAAATTTTTATGCTCCCGTGGTTTTAAAGTTCGTATTGGTTCTGTTATGTCCAATACTTTTATTCAAGCCGAGGGTTTACCCCAAGGCTCTATTTTAAGTGTCACACTTTTTAACCTTTATATCAGTTGCATTCTTCATCAAATTTCACCTCCTGTTTATGGCACGCTTTATGTTGATGACCTGCAAATATCATGTGAGGGTTCTAACATGCGTTTAATTGAGAGACAACTACAAACATCAGTTAATAAACTTGCTGCATGGTGTGCTGAGAATGGCCACACGCTGTCTCCTGGCAAGAGTAATTGTGTCCATTTCTGCAGGAAGACTAGCCTACATAATGATCCCACTATCTATATAAATAATACACCTATCCCTGTTGTCAACGAGATAAAGTTTCTGGGAATAATTTTTGACCGAAAGTTGAATTTTCTTCCGCATGTTCTTCATTTGTAGAAGAAGTGCGAGCGATCGCTTAATATCCTCAAGGTGCTTTCTAATACATCTTGGGGTGCTGATCGCACGGCACTACTTCGTGTCTACCAGTCATTAATTTTATCTCGTATTGACTATGGGTGTTCTGTGTATGGATCTGCTAGGTCTTCCGTTTTACGCAGATTGGATACAATACATCACTCTGCTTTGAGAATATGTTCAGGCGCATTCCGCACATCACCCGTCCAGAGTCTATATGCAATATGTCATCAACTGCCTTTAGACCTGAGACGAATGCAGCTGTCTCTCAGTTATTATGCAAAAATCATGCCTGACCCTCATCATCCATTACGTTCCATGCCTACTACACCTGCACTAATGAGGCTGTATGACGCTCGTGCATACAGCATTCCACCTTTTCTCACACGAACAAAATCTAATCTATTACTATCTGACCTATATGATGTCCATTTCGACAAAACGGAGTATTTTTCTCATCCACCTTGGTATGATCCACAGATTAAAATCATAAATCCTTTTGCTCGTTTTAGAAAATCAGATACAGCAACTACTGTTTTCCAGCAGATGTATGCCTCACATCGCTGTCAGTACATCACGTACACACCAGTTTTCACAGATGGATCAAAATCCGCAGGACATGTTGGTTGTGCTGTAGTTATTGAGAACAAAACTCTGAGCTACAGCCTCCATCCATCCTGTTCCATCTTCTCTGCTGAAGCAGTTGCTTTATATCAAGCTCTTCAGCAGATGAATACAAGTGATAGCTTTAAATACTGTGTTTACACTGACAGTTTGAGTGTGTTGGAAGCTTTGCGGAACAGTAGTTTTGATTGTCATCCAGCTGTGTCTAGAATTTTTCGAGCATTAGATTCCCTTGCTGGCAAGGGATATGAAATAATTTTCTGTTGGATCCCAAGTCATGTAGGTCTCGATGGCAATGAGAGGGCTGATGCAGCTGCTAAATCTGCATCCGGCCCATCTCTTCCATCCATTCCTTTGTTGGATGTGAGAAGGTGTGTTAAAAAATTTACTCAAGATCTTTGGCAGGAGTCTTGGAACATGCAGGTCAATAATAAATTGCGTGCCATATTTCCATTCATCACCTCATTAAAAGTTTTACCGATACGAAGTGCTGATGGAAGATTATCCCGCCTTCGTATCGGACACACACGTTTCACACATAGACATTTGTTTCTAAACGAATTAAATCCATGGTGTGAAACGTGTGATGAACCATTCACTGTTTATCATATTTTAATTTCATGTTCATATTTTAACCAATACCGTTTACACTTTTTTAATTGTGATATTTTAACCTTATTTGATTTGCTTGGGGAACCACCCCACAGGAACCTATTTGCCTTTTTGAGGGCAATAGGTTTTATACATTATATTTAATTTACATTTTTTAAATTTTAAATGTGTATATATTTTGATTTTGCTTTTATGTGTGATTTGATTTTAATATATATATATATACAATGATTTTTGATTTTTAAAATTTTAATGTTGCTTGGGTTTTTAAAATAAATTAATAAATAAAATAAAATAATAAGAATAAATAAAAAAAATAAATAAAATAAAACATCTACTTCTAAATTTTTTCTTGGCGCAGCATGTCCGTTTTTGGACCTTGCGCCATTAAACCCAACCAACCAATCTTTATTCTTGCATCTCTCAGGTGTTTTTGTAGGATGAAGTTATGCTCAAACACTCCGTCATAAGGAAGGAATCCTTTTTGACAGAAGCTGAGCACACGATGTTCACGTATATACTGACAGCATGAGTATTATTGAAGCCTTGAAAAACAAGAGTGTTATCTGTCATCCTGTTGTGTCGAGAATTTTTAAAGCATTGGATTCCCTTGCTGGCAAGGGAAAAGAAATTGTATTTTGTTGGATACCAAGCCACATGGGTCTTGAAGTAAATGAGAGAGCAGATGCAGCTGCAAAGGCTGCATTAGATCCAATATTACCATCGGTTCCTCTCTCAGATGTGAGAAAGGCTATCAAAAAATTTATATATGGTCTTTGGCAAGAATCATGGAACTTGCAGGTCGTCAACAAATTGCATACCATTTTCTCATCCCTCATCTCATTGTCAGTTTTACCGGTACGAAGTGCAGATGTTAGATTGACTCGCCTTCGTATCGGACACACACGTTTCACACACAGATATTTGTTTTTGAGTGAATTAAATCCTTGGTGTGAAACGTGTGATGAACCTTATACTGTGCATCATATTTTAATTTCATGTTCATGTTTTAACCATTTACGTATACACTTTTTTAATACTGATTTTATAACTTTATTCGATTTAATAGGGGATCCACCCCATAGAAACCTATTCGCTTTTTTAAGAGCAATAGGTTTCATACATTTTATTTGATTTGTATGTTAAATTTTAAAATTATACATATATTTTATTTTATAAATTTTATTTTAAAATATTATATACACAGATTTTTGTATTTTAAAATATTTAAATGTTGCTTGGGTTTTTGAAAAAAAAAATAAAATAAATAATAAAACAACAAAAACTTAGTTTTGGCGCAGCATGTCCGATTTTGGACCTTGCGCCATAAAACCCAACCAACCAGAGCCAAAGACATTTGAAATGTCTAGTGAAGCAAGACAAGCGTCCTTATTCTTTATTCTTGCATCTCTCAGGTGTTTTTGTAGGATAAAGTTATGCTCAAACACTCCGTCATAATGAAGAAATCCTTTTTGACAGAAGCTGAGCACACGATGTTCAGTCATCCAGGAGATGAGGCGCTTGGCAAGACATCCAGTGTAAAGTATGTATATAGTGCTGGATAATGATATGGGTCTCCAGTCATTGATAGTTGTTTGTTCGGAGCCTTTAGGTATCAAGATGATACGTGAAATTTTCCAGTACTCAGGGATTTTCTTAGCTTTGCGACAGATGTTAAAAATGAGGCAGAGAAAATGACATTCAGGATCAACTGACTTCCAGTGATTGAAAGTCAGCCGATCAGGACCAGGTGATGTATTTGAGCATTTCGCAAGTTTTGCTTTGACTTCCGAAGCAGTGAAGGCACCAAGGTCCACTTCTTCAGTCGCAGCAATAGTGCCCCTGAAAATTGAGTCATCAAAAGTTCTTGGTGACATAACATCTTTGAAATGCCCGGTTATTTCGTCTTTGGGAAGGGTGCATCTGTTTGAGTACTCACCCGTAATTTCCCTGATAGTCCTCCTCTTATTACGTTTATATGCCTTCTGCAATCTAGATGCTTCAGCACTAGGATTCTTAAGATTGTTCGTCTGGTTTACTTGCGTTTGGGAGATTTTAACAGGTGGGAGTTTCACAATATCGGAAATTTTGTGAGTGATACTCTCCAAGATCGCCAAGAATCCATCCCACAGCGTGCTCGGGTCGGCTGCTTCGTAGATTTCACACAAAGGTGAATAAAATTCCGGCAGTGCATGTTCAGGTATATCGTCCGGAACAGGGGTCTCCTCTTCAGGAACGTCGTTTAGCAATGCATTGGCGTCATAGTCCTCTGGGGAGAGACTAATGCAGTCGTCATTCGTATCATTTAAGGGAAGGACATCTTTGGTCGTTTCATTCTTAGATGATTCATTTGGAAGTTCCTCCTCGACCACAGAATTCAGGAGTTGGTTGATGATGACGTCGTCTGGGACAGCGTCGACGTTAATGGATTGGTAGTCCGTACGAAGTTCTGGGGTGGTAGTTGAAGCATCGTAGATATCAAGCAGAGGATTGTTGGAATTTGGTGGAACATGTTTGCCAGTCAACCCTTTTCCAGCCGATGTTTTGGGTTTAGATGGTTTAACATCCTTGACACGGTTGTGACTCGTCATTATATCACCAATTACAGATTGCTTGGGATCAAATCCAGCTTTCCCAGTAAAGGTACTGGTGCCTTGTTTCTCCTGATTGATAGGATTGCCCAAAGGGGGATTGGGTATGCCGTCTGTACCAGATGACTTATGAGGGTGGTCAGTATGTGATTTATTAGAAAACTCAGTACGCTTGTCTTCAATTGAGGGAACCTTGCGGTAACCTGACCCATTGACTCTTTTCTTGGCAATTTTCTTAGCGTACGCATTGAGTGTTTGCATCAGTTTAGGTGTGGAGTTCCGGAGTTTGGCCCTTCTGTGCATATCAATGTGGTTCTTGAGACCAATCATTGACGTGGAGGAAAAATTGCAAGTCTTGCACTGATGTTGGAAGACTTTCCCGGAGAAACTGACCACACCTTGTGTACCGAGACAGAAGTGTTTTGTTGGTTTGGTCCCAGCGTCTTTGCCGCAAATATTGCACCAGTGTTTAGTCTGAGCAATCCGCAGTCTGTGATCCCTAATGAGGTGTCTAGTTAGAGATTGTTTGGTGGCATACCATTTATCAGCGCAGTATCTGTTAGGGCACCCTTTCTCAGTGCATTCTAAGAATTCACATATGGGAAACACAAAGTGCAGTGTTTCATCTCTGCGAATGGTGGTAAACGGGGCTTCATTAATTCCTCCAGTAAGTCCAGTGATAGCTCTATGAGCATCACGAATGGAAGATTTCGTGGCCCCAACAGTGGTCAGTTATTAGTAGTAAGTTCGTTAACCGTGCAATCAGCTGGTGATTTGTTAACAAGCTTGGTGTCCGTATCCTGCGTTGAGTTCATATCCTCATCAGTATTAGTAGGGACAGCGATGCCAATCCTATGTTCCCTCATTTGGTGGACTCTAAGTCCTTTATTTGAAATGGAAACATGTGGACAGAACTGGCATTGTATAATGTCAGAATAGATATGTTCGACGGACTGCACATTGCCGGAAGTTGAAGGTGAAGTAACACTAACTGACTCCGGGTCAAGGGATTTGGTGTCTGTGCTAGTTCTTTCTTCACAAGCATAAGCACTTATGTGCTGATCCACATGTGCCTTAAGTGAATCAATGTCCGCACATTTACAGTTGCAAATACTGCAGTAATAATTAGCAGATTGGTTCATGCAAACGTTGTTTGCATTATTCTGCTCAGGCAATTGATCGCCCGCCAGCAAGTGGGGCGTTTCATTTGAGGCTGCTTTGTCATTGAATTCGTGAGTCGTGTCAGTGGAGGGCACATCAGGAGTCGAAGTTGACATAACACCATTAGACCTACGAGCATTTTTGGCATACATCAGGTTGTGTTTGGCAATGTGGCGGCGGTATCTTTGGCTGCCAATAATTGTCTTTAAGCAGACTCTGCATTCATGCACGCAAGATGGTCCCGTAATCATAGTCTTTACCTTCTTGGAGATGCCCAGAAGCTTATCCTTAGGCAGTGGTATGTCATAATTAGTACAAGGAAGGGGCCCAGAGGCTGGCGGTTTCTCGTTCAATTTCTCGTCATTTAGGCACTCAGACACTTCTTGGCAGTCCATGTTAGCCAAGTCAAGGGACTTCCTTTCGGTTGATGGGCAGATGTCGTGAGTATCCAAGTCACAATTGCCAGTAAGTAGCTGATTGCTTACCACGCAATCATACCCATTAGCTCCAGTAGTTGAGTTAGGTGGCAGAGAAGTAGGTATTGAGTTCTGACAACTCGATGGTTCCTCGTCTTGCACAACACTAGGGAGATTAATAGAGGGTTCATCCGTTGGTGGCCCCTCAACAGAACAGTCACTGGGTGAAGGAGATTCAGGAATTGAGTCCGGCATAACGAAATCCATCAATTTATCATTCTCAGAATAATCGATTTTGGTTTTCCGAGTGATGTTGTGCACAGTCCTCATGTGTTGCTTAAAGTCCAATTTATGAAGCAAGTGTTTCTTGCACATTGTGCAGAATAAATCAGGAGGGTAAAAGGAGTGCCTGGTCCTAGCACTAACAGGTGAGGGATCAATGTCCGACATATTAGGATCAAGAGAGTAGCTTGGAACAAGAGCCTTGAGAAGAGGATGGAGACAAACTAATAGAACTGTAATAGAAAAATCGCAAGTGACATCCCCACAGAGGTGATGGATGCAGCAATCGCAAGAAAGGTAAGGAACTTTTAAATTAGGATTCTAGATAAGTCATCGGAATAGGACATAGCACAAGTCTTAGCAGTTGCTAATTATTGTAACGTGTTTAATCAATGTTTGGTTAGGAAATAATACTGATATCCGAAGGAACAACAATTGGCCAGAAAGATAAATTTGGAATAGAACTAAAGAGAATGTTTAGTTTTAGTAGGAGGTGGATATCATTTAATTTTGACTATTAAATTTTGAATATCCTTGTGCTTACTCAGAGATTACTCAATAGGAATTTTAATTCATTACCTAGTGGAATTGGCCAGCCAGTGTGTCCGTTAACGAACCGGCATAAGAGACAGACCAGAATCAAAGAATGAACAATCTGGTGTTGAACTGATGTATTAACAATTAATTTGGACCTAGTCAGTTCATTTATCCTATCAAATTTATCTACCGTCCAATACGCCTACTCACGTCTCCACTAGATATACATCATAGCGCGAGACTCAGATATTGGAGAAGAACAAAGTCCCTATTCTGTAGCTAAAGATGCTACAGACTGCGAAGAAAACACCAAACAGCTCCGCCTACACATAAGTCAGAGGCCCTTCCTTGTACTTTGAACAAGTCCATTTCCAAGGAAAGACTTAACTTCTAGGGAGTGGGTGTAACCCTTTGGCAGTCTTAGCAACGCCCACAATACAAGTGTACTATGAATGCGTGTTAGACTTTCACGAATATTTATGATGGGCTGATATCTACTTGATTTCTGTCTTCAGCAAATTAAAATAGATTGATACTGAATAAAAACATATATTATGGTACTTCAATATATTTTTGACGTTAACAAGAGCAAAACATAACAATATACAGTTACCTCAAACAGGTAGAGTCAACTAAGAATGACGATGTTTTAAATATCCAAATGACATATTCAGGCTACTCCTGATTGGCTGATGGCACGTTGCCATTCCCATCAACTTATTTTAATTGGTAATAATGCTTTGCTAGTTATTTCCAGTCCAACTATCTTATTGAATCACTATACAAAGCACTCTGAATAATGACTTCAGTCTACAAAACTGTTTGGACTAACAACAATTACACTACTGACCATTAAAATTGCTACACCAGGAAAGCGGCACACCACACACGTGAAATTTGCATGACAGGTAGAACTTGCTATGATATGCAAATGATTAGATTTTCAGCGCATTCATACAAAGCAGGCGACAGTAGCGACATCTACAATGTGTATAAAACCAGACATTTGACAGCAGTTTTCTCATACTCAATTTCCGTTTCAACGTTGTTTTTGGCAAAGAAAGTTGTTGTAATGCCTCGTGTAAGAAAAAGAAATGCCTATCAGCACGTGTCTGACTTTGATCGAGGAAGGATTATAGCCTACCGGGATTTCGGTTTATCATACCACAATATTGCTGCTCGCGTCGGTCGAGACCCCATGACTGTTAGCAGAATATGGAATCAATGGGTTCAGGACTATCATACGGAACGTCATGCAGGATCTCAGTGACCCCCATCACTAACAGCAGAGAAGATAGACATCTTATCCGCATGGTCACAAGGGATCGTACAGCCACGTCACGAACCCTGAGTCGAGAAATGGGGTCATTTGCAAGGCAACAAGTTTCTGCTCGAACAGTTCGATGACGTTTGCAGCAGCATAAATTGTCTGCACGGCGACCATGTCTTCGGCTACCATTGACACTGCGTCACAGACAGGAGCGCCTTCAATGGTGTGATCAGCGACGAACCTGGACGCGGGAATGGCATCACGTCATCATTACAGATGAATCTCGGTTCTGTATACAGGACCATGATGGCCGCATACGTGTTTGGAGGCATCGTGGAGAACGCGCATTGCCAGCTTGCATTGGACATCGCCATACTGGCCCATCTACTGAAGTGATGGTATGGGGTGCCATTGGATACACATCTCGATCACCTCTTGTTTGCTTTACCAGCACTTTGAACAGCAACCGTTACATTTCCAATGTGTTAAGGCCCGTGGCTCTGCCCTATCTTCGAGGCCTCCCTAATGCTTTGTTTCAACAGGATAATGCACGATTGCATGTTTCCCGTACTGTTCTGAACTTCCTTGATACAGAACAGGTTCGACTGTTACCCTGGCCAACACGTTCTCCTGATCTGTCACCAATTGAGAACGTGTGGTCAATGGTTGCCAAGCGATTGGCACGCCATCACTCACCATCCACTACTGTCGATGAACTGTGGCATAGTGTTGAAGCTGCATGGACTGAGATCTCCGTACATGCCATACAATCTCTGTTTGACTCCATGCCTAGGTGGATAAATGCTGTTATTGCAGCCAGAGATGGCTGCTCTGGGTACTGATTTCTCAAGATCTATACATCCTAATTTCCTGTAAATCTAATCACTTGTTCTTTCCACTATAATGTTTGTGTCCAATAAATATCGTTCTGTTATTTGCATTCCTTCTTGGTGTAGCAATTTTAATGGCCGGTAGTGTATATATGTTTTCTTTTCTTATTTATTTTGCAAAAAAGTTTTCTACCCAGTAAGTGATTTTCCAAATGGCCTGTCTATATCTCAGACCTTTTATTTTTATCAGGTAAGATATACATGTACTTTTGCATATTGTACATATAACTGTGAAGATTTGTATGCATAAATGATGCAGAATTTAGCCTCTTCTGTGATTGTTCCAGAAAAAGATATATGGAGAATTTGTGTAACAAATATGTATCTCATAGTAGTTATTTGTAAATAATAGCATCTGTTGCATTTTCATCTAAGTACTTGACTAGTTTTATTCAAAAATGCAATCCAAATTAGTGAATAATATTACACGGGGAGCAAAACCATATTTTGCTACACTGAATATAGTATAGCCCACTTTTATTTTACTTAAGGTAAGCCACTATAATTATTCCCAAAAATAATTATCTCACATTCTATCCAATGTTTTACCATTGTCTTTATGCCAAAAACTATAGACAAAACTTGTTTCTTCACCACAATTTTATTCTTATCAATTAATATATATTTTGTTTTCTATATATACTTTTTAATATTAAAAAAATGTGTGCATATTTTGATTCTATAATTGAATTATATTTTCTCTCTTTAATTTTTTGAGACAAGTATGGTACATTTATGTATTTTGATTAGTGTGTCCGTTTTAATAATTTAAGCAAGTAATTTTCCCTTAAGAGATCATTGTGTGTAAATATTTTTGAAATTGCCTAAAGAAATATTTTATAACACAAAAACATTTCAAACTATTTTCTTATTTTAATCGATATTATGTTAATTCTTATTTAATACATTAAAATAATAATAATTTTTTATAAACATAATTTCTATCCACTTTACTATACATATACATTATACCAATAGACTAATTTTTATCCTATGACCCAATTCAAAAATATCAGTAAATTATAGTAACATGCATTACCATCCTTTATTAAATAATATTGATCAAAAAAGTTTAAGCTAAGTCTCTAATTATTTATTCATTAGTAAAGTAAAAGTGTATAAAAGAAACTAGAAGTAAATATATATTTTTTATTATTTAAAAGGAAAGAACTATTTTTTGTGATTAAAGTAATAAAAGACATTACCATATTTCAATAATAGTTTTAACTTAGTTCTTATTAAAGATCATAGTCAGATATCCCAGATCATCTTTTACACTAACCTCCAATAGTTAAAGAAACAACCGATTTTTTTCTCCCAGTTTGCAAATGAATAAATATAGGGGCACCAAATTTGGATGATATGTGCACAAAATAGGTATGTATTGATTGCAACATAGAAGTTTACATAAGAAAATTGCGTAAATTATTTACTACATAAAAAGTACTTTTGTTGCAAAAGCCCATTCTTGGAAGGAAAAATATAATAATTACAGTTTTTTGCGATAAAATTCATAAAAGCACAACATAAATATTTTTAATAAGAGATATCCCTGCCTTTAACTTGAGTGCATTGGCAGAATCAACTTTCCTTGCTATCAATTAAGCCGTCGATGACTGAAATATCGAAAACCAGTCACAGAGTAAGCTGTCTTCTGACTCCCGCACAGTCCCACAAGTGCTGTATGGGATTTCAGCTGGCCATTCTATTCACTCCAAACAAAGACCTCAAGATATTCCTCAACAACTACAGCTCTATGGGGTCATATATTATTATTCATCAGAATGAAATCATTGCACTGCCATATGGGTGGACTTATAGACCAAAACTCTCATCCTGATATCTCCCACCAGTCACAGTTTTTCCCTGGAGCACATGCAGGTCAGTGTGATTCTTGTCCAAACTATTATTCCCCCACTGCAGTAACTGTGTCTTACACAGTGTTGGATTGATGGTATCTAGTGCTTTGTTCCTTCCAGATCACATTCATCCTTAATCGCTCTCCCATATAAATCTGGACTAGTCTATAAAAAGTACTGAAGCCCATGTCTGTCTGGTCCAGGAAATGTATTTTCTTTCTCAAGATAAGCAGGCTCTTCTCTATCGTTCAGTGAGGGATACATACAATTTGTTGCCTTGCATACAGACATGCATGGTTAAGAGGATTTCGCAATGTACCACTAGTGTATATTCTTGCTGATACACAGTAGTGTGCAATAAGTTTGGCACAAAAATGCTTCTCCTTCAGGTCAAAAAAGATATAAAACAGCTTTCTGCAGGTGTTGAGCTCATGGTCGGCTTGAAATATGTCTTCTGGATACAAAATCGTCGTTTTGATATTGATTCCAGTGAAAACACATTAAAGCACCTAGCAGCATCAGCCTGTGACATCCCCATTTCCATCCATCCAACGCCCACACCGTAACAAATCGGGCAAATGTCTTCTCTCTGACATTGCTAGACTTGATTGACAATCATCAACGAATCTGCTAACAAAAGTTACACGAGTAATTACGAAAGCCTGTTGTTTGCATACTTTGTCCTCATTCATACTACCAGTTCTTTTGTATAAAAAAGTGGTAGCTGGCATTTTTGCATAAACTTATATAAGTTCGTTTTTTTTATCATTTATATAAAATACAAACTCTATTGCTACTGTCATTTTTTTCTGGTCAGCTGCGTAAAATATATTGTTTCTTACCTATTGGAGATCAATGTAGTTACTACTTGTATTATAATACTGCTTGCTTTCTATTATGTTTATTATTATAATAAATTTAATCAAATACATATTTGTTGAAAAATTATTAGAAAAAGTATATTATACTAAAAATAAATTTATGTCATTGTTTTCATTATAATAAATTTCATTTCATTGTAGATCCTGAAATTCTTGAATTAAGAAAACAAATACCTAAGTTACAAAGGATTGCAAACTTTACTGAAAAAAGCATTGGTAAGTATGTATTTTAATAGTGATTACAATGGCTATTAATTTATGTAATCGGGTAAAGTGCTCCAAAATATGCCCCTATGCAAAATAACTGTAGTTAATATCCTACTACTAAAGATAAACAGCAATGTGAACATGAATTAGATAAATTAGTAATCTTTTGTACTTAAATGATAATGAAAGCATAGTTGCACAATGATGAATATAATTCATACAGTTCAGAATAAAAGAAAAGGCTTCATTGAACTCAAAGTATTGTTACACAATTATCTTTCCAGAGAAAGAACAGTAAGCAGATGCTCCTTAGTATGAGATTTCTTACTGCAATGGTTAATAAGCACTGTGTCTCAATATTCATCACCAGACTGTCTAACAGTTCCTGAGATAAGAGTGCCCATTTCTAAATCAGCATCTTTCACTTAAGTGTTCCCCAGAGGATATCCTACAATAAGGCAGCCTCCCGAAACACCCCAGACATGCTCTATGTAATTCATTATCAGGGGTGTATGCTGGGCAATACATTTGAGAGATATCTTTTCTCTCCGGTATATTTGCTGAACAGCAAGATGGTATGTGACTGTACATCAGCCATAAAAACCAAATCTGTTGCAATGGCACCTTGGAACAGATATACAAGTGGCAAGATCATATCCTTACAATAGCAATCTTCTGTTATAAAACTTTTGTGGAAAACATGGAGCTCAGTCCGCTCGTTCATCATAATGCCTTCTCTGGCGATAACTCCAGGATTACTGTAACAGTCTATTTCTGTGATGTTACTGAAAGGAAAATATTTCTCGACCCTTCCAAAGCAAGTGGTATTAATAATCTTTTCTTTTTTTTCCAAAGAAACGATTTTTATTTGTAAAAAAGGCATGACTGCATTGACGAGATGTCCAGTTTTTTTGTTTTTTGAGCACTCTAAATGTTGGCAATGGTGGTTTTAAACAAATGATGATACAGGACAGTATGCCAAATAGCCCATTTTTGTAATGGCATTTGGACACAGCAAATGGCGCTACCATTGCTGTACACAGTTGCTAATCAATGACACTTGGTGGTTGGTTTCAGGCTCTTTTCGCCTTGTGAAATATCAAACAGTTTAATTATTAGTAAAATTATTATCTTCACTTTAAACTTCAATAAAAATGGAATGAAATGCTGAAAGAATAAACATTTCTAATCTAGCTTAATCAATAATGGAATGAGAAATGAAACAATTTAATCTAATTTTCTTTTATATATGGAATAGGTGTTCTGTTATATATAGAATAGTTTTTTATATATAGAATGGTTCTCTTCTGATTACTTAAATTATCAGCATATTACCTAATATTCTCTCTTATAAATAATTTTTATGTACTTTGCATAATGTATATCAATCATCCATTGACAGTGAAACGTCTAACATCACACCAGTATTAACATATTTAAATCCTATTAGATTAGAATTAAACCTTTTTCAATCTTACTATGAAATCATTTTTTATTAGCATCTTTTAGATGTGGCTGCAGTATCTTTAAGATAATTGTAGTTATGTAAAAAGTTTTAAATATGTCACAAAATATGGTCATAATTAATTTGTTGAATTATAAATTTAACAAATGAAGTTTCTATTCACGTTGTGAAACAGTGTTTACCTTGTTCAAAAATATGTGAATTTATTATTATTATTATTGAGTGTGTATTCTTTGCAACATTTTTGGTGTTACAATTTCTTGTATTTCAGCCCTAAATATTCAAATTATGAAAAAACATTCTGCTTAACATTTTTATTTCTTTGCAAATTCATAATTTAAAACTAAAGGCCAAGAACATTTCGAACATATCTTAAACATTTTAAAATAGCAAATTATACACAGTTTGATTCTTTTTAAAAAAATTCTCTTAAAAATATTTCACATACTGCTTAGATAAATGATTAATTGTTCATAGTATGCACACTTTTGTAAATATTTGGTATTGATTGAAAACTTTCTTTTCTAATTTTAACTCTGAGAATTTTTGGAAAATGTTAATGTTAGAAGTAAATTAATTGTTTAAGGGGTTACTCCAGTGTTTCGAGTGGAATCTCTCTTTTTCTTATTACACCAAGCTTTCCTGTTTGTAAACAAGTTTGTTGCTTGTTCGTGTACCTGTAGAATTTGAACCTGAATATATAATTGTTTAAGTGAAAATGTTTGCCCTTTTTATTTAATTACCTGTTAAATTGCATATTAAATGATCAGACTTAAAATGGGGTAAATTATAAATCATACAATTTTGTTTTAACCATATAATTAAATTTATATAAATGCTAAAATTTATCTTATACATACACATCTTGGAAAAATAGTATTGTTTACTTATAAGGATTTTTTAGTTTATTATTGTTTGCCAAATATTATCTTATATCGCACATACTTATCCTTTTTAGATAAATGTTTGTTATTTTACTTATGAATGAGAATATGTAAATGTTATTTGCTGCTTATAAATTTTATTCAATAAAAGAATGTAATGTTCCTTTTTCATTTTGTTTTTATAAACTCTTATAAGGCAAGTTATGTTTTTCTTGTGAAAATGAAAATGTTTTTTTGCTCTGATACTGCACACTTTTTGTAAGTATAGTAATTGGTGTCTGTTTCATTCTAATTAAAATTTTAGTTGGTCGAGATGATATAATAAAAGGTTTACTCTCACAGCCCTTGAAGAAATATGAAAAATAGTAAGTACATACTAGTTAATATTGTGATTCTATGACCTAATACTCCTTTACCTTTTTTTCAAAAAGCTCAGATTTCATACCATGTTTAATTTTTCTTTCTATATTTTATAATTTCTTCATCTGGTATCTTTGTTAAAGAATGAAATTCTTTAAGACTTAAAATTATATCTCGTTTAAACTGTTAATGATTACTTGCAAGTTTCTTTAAGTAACATTTGTAAGATTTATTATGATGATGCAATGGAACTTTTCAATATATTTGATACCCTTCCAATATTCCAAGCAAAGTCTCTCGATATAAAATTTTACAATGATAGAAATTTTAGAACACATATATAATTTTACTCAAAAATTTAGTTGTGACCTTCAAAGAATGCATGATTATTTTCAAAACTGAACTATATATGTTAAGAGTCTAAATTTTAAATATTTGTTGCAGCTATATAGTTTTGTTGATATGGTGTGCATTTTTTTATCATACTTTTACTTCAAGCATTAAGTAACACATTTTTATATTATATTTTCTGTATACTTGGAAACATCAAATAAGTTTAAAAGACGTTTTAAAACTCTCTTTAAATATAAATAAAATTACTATCTCAAAATGCAATTAAATTCTATTTGTGAAACCCTAATTTAAGATTTTCAAACATAGCAACTTATTTCAATTTTATGTCTTATGTGTGTTTACGTGTGGACACAGCTCCAAATTCTAAATCATCTAATTATTAAAGAATAAAGTTATTGATTTGCTTATATTTCAATTGATATGTTGATTTCAATTTGTTATAATGAAACCAAAATGCAAACACCAGTTAGTGAGGATGAAACTCTCATAAGATAGGAAAACGGAAAATAAGAATTTATCAAAATTAACTGCAATATTTATAACATGCAAATATAATAAAATAGTATGTAAAACAAGGAAAATTTGCAGTTGATTTCCCTCTCTAACTACAAGATAATACCATATTAAATTTAATAATAATTAACCTCGGTATTTTATAGAGTATCACTTGAAACAGTGAGGTTTACACAATAAAAAATATAATTTTTTTTAAACAAAAGTTTATAAGATTTGGAATATAACTTTCAGAAATGTAAGTAAATTAAAATCTATGCAATGTTTTTTGCTGACATTTTGTTATGAGTGTGATTGTGTGATATATATAAGTAAATGTCATACATACATACATATATATATAATAGAAATCTATCTCCTAGATTAGGGGGTATTAATGGGGCCCTGTTTGACTGGGCACCAGCAAGACGTTTTGAGATGATCGCCGATGCTAATTTTTATAATGCTCATATCTAATTATCCTATTGTCATTGTAGGTGATCGCAAGGCAAATTAAAAGTATCTCGTGACAAAGAAAAGTATGTCCATCCTTGCCCTATATAAATCTCTATAATCTTGGTAGACTTATTGTATATTCAAGAAACACTTTCTCTTCCAACTGTAAAACATATGTTCTTTGGAAGTTTCAAAACTAAAATAAATGCTTTGCAAAATGAATTTCTACTGTCGATTCAAGATTTTGTTGATTCGTTTTTCAGAGCAGGAGGATCTTCCCATATTGTTAAAATTGTATTCAAAGATGAACTTTTTTATTCTTGATTTGAACTTAAAGTTCATGGCAGATGTTTTCCCATGCCAGATAAAAGAAATGCATTATTTTATTGGAATAGGCGATTTTTTAAAAGCTTTCTGTACGAAATCATAAAGAAGTCAACAGCAATGCCACATGTTTTAATCTTTTCAATATGTTTCACTTCATTATTCTAATAGTTTATAAAAATAAGTATGAACACAAGTTATGAAATTGTGTATAGTATAATTTTTGTAAAATGTAGGAATAACTTACATGACAAATGGTTTGCAGATAAGCATTTACTCTGATAAATCATAAGATCATTAAATATTTAGAAAAATCTTAGCAATGTCAAATTTATAACTTTGGCATAATTTATTTGAAATCATAGAGACCAAAAATATTTTTATTTGCAAGTACCTGGTGGTTACAATTTTACTTCTCCTACCCCTATGAATGTCACCCTACAGGGCAAACGGGTGAATGGAATGCGACGACATTTTATATATGGGCTCACGGAAATTCAAAAGGAAAAACTTTAGTTCCAAAATGTTCCCCAGAAGAAGCCTTTTCAGAAAAAAACATAAAATTTAATATAATTAATGACCAAAACAGAATACAGAAACAATATTAACATTCAATCACTAGTTTCTATTCACCTTGTAATTGAAAAATGTTAACTAAAAGTAAATTAGAAATAAGAACAAATTAGAACAAAATTGTATGAGAAGAGCAGTTCTTAATCATGTCTAAGGCGATCTAGGGAAAGGTGCTTTATATGATCACTTCACCTTCAAGATTTGAAATTGATTGACAATGTATTTAACAGCAGATCGTTAACTGATCAGTTGTGAAGCTTCACACATGAAGCGTTTTGGAGTTCCTTAATTCATTTAGCATTGCAAAACCTCCATGATAGACAAAACTCTTTAAATAGCTCCATAACCAGAAAGCTCTCTGAGTTAGATTGGCCGAGCTTGGTGTCTGGCCATGGATTAAGGAAGGCGCAACTAAAAGTTCCTCTATGAAGTGTTAAAGCAACAGAGTCTTTACAAACTCATGGATAAGTGAAGGCACACCATTTTGCATGAAAATGGCCGATATAAGAATCCGCCTTGGCTGTAGTTACTTCACTACAAACGTCTGCAGCATGTAATATTGCTGCACCGACATGCTTTCCTTTACCTAACCCTGAATTGTGCTCTACCAGTAAGATAGAAGCAGCCAAGTGGTATCTTCATGATTTTGAAGCAGGGACTAAGCAGAAGACCCCAATACTTGTCCTGCCACTCCAGAGGTATCATTTCACTTGGAAGACATTGTGCAATCTCACCCAGTTTTAATATGCCCCAGTCACTTTTATTGAATACGACAGATATTTGGTTAATCCAGGATTCAAACTCATTACCATCCAATAATGAGAATGATGCAAACCAGGCCACTGTGGCCTTATAGCACGTCATATTACTGATGCTCCCTTACGGAACATGTGACAGGCCCTCATTCACCGATTACCTCAAAGGAGAATGTTTCAAGAATAAAGGTCACCATGCTGTCCCATTGAAATAGAAATAAGCCTTGTCTCTCCACAGAATATTCCATGGCCATGATAGATGAACAATCATTCTGTTTAAGAAGACTGTGTATGAATGAAAAACATTGGCTTGTTCCTATCAAGCAACTTCTGGGTATGGCAGATCTTGTGTGGGAATTAGTGCATTATGTTTTTGATTACTTATCAGATGATGCTGTAAGAATAGCCTTTCTATCAAAGAGCACCGCACATAACTGCCCCCCAAACTCTGATGTCTGACTGTGCATCAACAAGTTCCGGTATGACACGTCACTTCCAAATGGAACACCAAAGCACACCCCCAAACTCTGATATCTGACTGTGCATCAACAAGTTCGAGTATGACATGTCACTTCCAAATGGAACACCAGAGCACTTAATCATGCCCTGGATATCTTTAGTAGAGATTGTTTTACACTGTAGATTTTTCCTACGACTAAAATCACAACTACAGCAGAGGCATTCTAGTTTTTGTAAAAAAGCTTCACCAATAACTTGTATTCAATTAAAGAGATTGTTATTAGTACAGTCGGAAACATCGACTTAATCATGACAACGTCGCAAACATTTTATACCCTAACCTGTTTTGCATATAACCTCCTCTTTCCGAGGAGATATTTTTCTCCTATAACTGACAGCTTCTCCCATTCTTAACATAACTAATTATTGCATTACTTATTGTTCTCATTCTAATTGAAATTTTTTTGCAATAATATATTAATTTTAAAATATATTTATTCTATTATTTAATAATAATATGTTAAATAATAGAATATATTTATGAGCAAAATTAATATTTAAGCATAAATGGTTTTGCATTAAAATGTTATAACCATTTATACTAAAAAATAAATTTTCTATTATCCACTGCAATTCAAATCTTGCATCATTATTATCCATCTGAATTTTTATTGAAGTTGGAGGAGGAAATATTTACTTAAAGGTGGATAATAAGAATTTTGATTTTGTTTGTAAACTCTTTTTATTATTATTATTATATATTCAGAATTTTTCTAAACATCCTTAGGAACCATATATGCATCTTGATAATCTGCCCTGTTTTTTAGAAAAAGACATTAACAAACTCTTTATAAATTTTCAGTTATTTTTTCAGTAAGCAACTTATGAAGCTTGCCCTTACTCTGTTTATGAAACAGCATTAAATTCTTCAGCAATTGTGTGTTTTGATAAATTGAACTTTAGAAATTTTGTGTCAACAAAGGCTTATTTATTAACTCTTTTGTCTTATTATCAAATTGCTTGATGGTTGAGTCATCAATTTACTCATTTAAATAGCTTATTTCAGTTTTCCAGTTAAGTATTTTGCTTATATCGATTATTTAAGCAATATTAGAAAGAAATTCATTAAGTAAATATGGATCTATATGTATTGTGCTTAAATTATATATAACAATTATATTTCAAATCGTGGAAAAACCTTTGTATCAAATGCTGTATTAAGAGATGAGAAAGATTATCAAATTTAAGTGTTTACAAATTTATATACATGTGGGAGATTCTGATTGTTACTACGAGCAAGAATTTAAAAGGATTTCAAGGCATACATTGGTGCGGAAAGGCATTGATGCAAACAAGACACGAAATCATTACAAAGAATCGTTTTTCCCATGTTAAGAATAGACTAGATGCAAAAGCTTTAACTCATGAATGGATACAAGAACTTAGTTGTGATAGAATCCTTGGATATCTGGCATGTATAAATTTACCCAAAACTATTTGCAGGCTAGAGATCTTAACATACTTCAGCATGCTCAGTGCCTGACAGATGGTATAGAGAAATGAGAGACATTCATGGATGACACTTTAAATTACATTAAATGCTTAGGTAAAAACCTTTTTTATTCAACCTCCGAGATAAATTAAAAGGAAGCATATTTTTGGCCATTGACCTCACGCAGAATAAAAATAATTTTCTTCATTAAATTTCTGAAATTCAAGAAAGGTTGCAACATCACCAAACAGCAAGATTAAAAGTATATACCTTTTTGAGTTTAAGTGTGGAGTGTGTGCATCTACGTGCTTTGTAACTACAAGAGAAAAGGAGGGAAACAAAAAAAGAGAATAATGAAAACAGATCCTTATTGATTCTGGTCCACAAGATTTATTAAATTTTATATTTAATTTCAAATTTGAAAGCAGTTAGCAAATATGCTGTGTAATTCCTGCTGTGAAAGAAGATTCTCAGAATTGAAACTAATTAAAAGTTATTCAAGATCTATAATGTCCATGTCAAGGTTAAAAAATCTAGTTTTAAAATTAATGAAGATTAACAATGCGGTGAATTTGCATTGATTTGTCGCTCAACTGTCATCTTTCGCACATGAGGGTTAAATAGATTAGGACCTATTATTTAAACTGGATTCCGAATCTATACAAACATCCATGCCCTCGGGGGGATATGAACCCACAAACTGTTTAATTGAGGGAAAAAGTGATAACAATTCAGCTGTCAACTCAGCAAATTTGTGGGGGGGGGGACCCTTCAAATTTTAATTCCTGAAAACCTTGCTCTTTATTTTATTTTTTTATTTAACTGAAATAGTGACAGAGTAACAAGATTTTTTTTTATATTTATTTAAAAAAAGAGGCAGCAAACTTAGCGTTTATAACAGATGTCAAAAAATCCACTATTAAATAAATTGGTTTTTGAAATTTAATTAAAGATTTAATTAATTTTTAAACATTATTTAATTATAATGCAAAAAATATTTTATGGATTTAAATTCATAAAATATCATAAGACTAAATTTCAATATTAATCCTTGTACGAATAAAAGTAGTACAGAAATGAACATATTTCATGTACTTATATTTATAAAATGAATATATTTTATTAATATTTATACATTATGTTGTGAAAAAAATTCTAGTAATGCTTAATGCAATTTATTCCATAATATGTTTGTCTGAAAAAATTTTCAAAAATCATTTAAAAAATTAGCTTTATATTTCTGAATTTTTTTATATCAAAGCTGCTAGATTCAACAAAAAACTTTTCTTACAATTGAATTTTATATTATTTATTATTTTATACAGTATTAAGTGTACTCTTATTTCATTTTCATAATTGATGTATTACTAAGCTTAAAAATTTTCAGTTTCTTGCTCTCCCTTGAAAAACATAGTCACAAATGTGTACACCACTTCTCAGTGGGAAATATTTTATAAGGCAATGGCTAAATATTTGCCTTGCTCTTTAGAATCACAATTTTATTAGCAATTGTTTTCTAGCTATTTAAAGACTTAATATGTACATTTATATGTGTTAAACAGTCACTCATAAGTATAGGTCTTGGTCTTTTATTTTAATTATAAAAGACTAAGATTTACTCTATTTAGAAATTATTTTTCTTGAAACTTAGATTTCACAGTAAGTGAAATCTAAGTTTCTAGAAAAATAATTACTGCAGTGTTGTAATATCGTCAAACATATTGTAAACACATTGATAACAATTCAAATACCTTACAATTTGTTATTTTATGTTTTGTTTTCTATTCGTTTTTACCCTACTTGTGCTTTGAAAATTAAGTAGTATTACAATGCATTAAAACCGCATATTATGCATTAATTTTTATTCACACAGTTATATTTGACTTAATGTTGAGGACTTATTTAAACTAACCATATTTGTATGTTTCTTATATTTTTTTAATTTTTAATAATATTCTTCTATAAATATAATAAATAGTGATTTGAATTATATTTGTTCTTCCTACAAATCAAATATTTAACACGTTATTGCAATAAGTAGATTCATAAACACATATTTTATATATTTACAGCAATGAAGATGCTGGTAAAAAAAGTGCCAATCAGTGTCGTAATCCACCAGTAAATATTGATTATACTCTTCTTTTTCAACTAGGCTTACTGAAAAAGTGATGATTAATATATTTTAGCATATTATATCATTAAACATTTGGATATAATTCTTCAAAATTCTCAATGTAAAATCAGTATAAGTAACCTCATTTACATCTATTAGTATTTTTTAATTTCAAAAAAGTGTGTGTGTAGTCATGGAAAGTGATTGTTTTTAAGAGTATTAAATGAGATGTGTTTAAAAAGTTATGTAAAATCATAGTAATTCTTCTAAAAATCATGCTTGCTTTATGTTATCACATTATAAATATTTATATTAGTAACTCTTAATTTTATAAGCTATATTTAAGTTAAAACATTTAAAAATTTGTATGGTTTTAAAAGTTGTTCACACACAGTATATATATAATTTGTATTCATTAATTATTTAGCTTATAAAATCTTTTTAATATTTGTGTAAATTCTCCCTGTAACTTCATATGAGTTTTCAATATAACTGTCATTCAACTATTTCAAGTAATATGTGTAACAGAATTTTTAACAATTTTCCTTTGTTCTCTGAATTATTTATTTTCTTACTTTTCATAGTACATCATTTTAAATTATATACAATTACATATTCATAATAAAATCATTTATTAACTCAAGTTTTCATTTTTTTTAAATATTTTATTTTATATCACAAGTTTGTAATAAAACTTGCATATTTTTATAATGTAATATTTTTACATCCTTTGATCAGATTTTCTAGAAAATGCTATGTTCAAAATATGACATTTGAATTTTCAATGTAAAATTTTCAATTTAAATAAATTATTGAAAAGATACAAAGTATAATTTTTTTCTCTTAGAACATGCTTGCATGAAAGAATTTGAGCAATTATATTTTTATTAATGAATGTACTGTGTTAAACTTTTAAATATGAAACATAAATATATACTGGTGGCTATTAAAATTTCTGCACTTAAGAAGGTGACATTAGTTGCAGCAGCGTACTTGTCTGTACCTATCCCAGAGTTGTACTCTTCTAGTTAGTGGAAATAGCTGGATTAGAGTCAGTAATTTAGAATGAGGGATCAAGCAGAAAACCCATTAATACTCATCTTTGGGGTATTAATGGGTTTTCTGCTTGTCATCAAGCAGAAAACCCATTAATACCCCAAAGGTATCATTTCATAATGAAAACATTGCAATCACGACGTATTTAATGTGCTTCAGCCGCCCTTAATCAACATGACAGATCTATGTCTAAGCTTGGATTCTAAATCACTACTTTCTGATAATGAGAACGACGCTCTAACCAATCAAGCCACCGCTGCCCTACATTACACGTAATTCTTTCAACAAGAAGATGCTGCAATATGAAAAAAACACTCTTCGAAGCAATTATTTAAAATAGGCGGTAATCACAACACCTGAATTTTGTTAAATGTATTGCAAATTTTTTATACACAAACTGCATTTGAATGTTTTTACATTAATTTAATACAAAAATTATTTTGATGCCTCATTTAAGAACAAAAAATGCATACCAGCACGTTTCTAAATTTTTTAAAGAACGAATTGTAGAATTGAAAGGGAATGCTTTTTGTCTCATTGCAGTATTATCACACACGTCGATTAAGATCCCATGACTAGAAATGCAAAATTCCCGGGAATTTTGGGGAATATTGGGAATTTTGAGGGAATAAACTCAGCCAACCATATTTCGTTTTAGATTCTTTTTTCGCATATATATGAAGCAAAGTGAAGTAAAATTTGGTATCTGTAAATAATTTTTAAATGAAGTGAAGTTTTATTTTCCACAATAAGCATTCATAAAAGCAGTGAAAAGCATAAAATATGAATATTAAAATTGTAAAAAATATAGTATTGAAAAATTTCATCCCTAGGGGATATTTTTATATCGGTGTATTAATGGCGAGATATGTCGCTAAGATTGTTGGGAAGCCAATGTTTCTCACAAATATATATTTAATAAAAATATGAAAATAAACTGAAAATTGTTATTTGATCAAAAATAATATTGTTTCACTGTAACAAATAGTGATTCTTTTTTTCATTTCTATTTCTCCATTTTCAGTTCTTTTAGGTTGTAAGAGATTTATTAATTTTTGCGATCATTCTTTATTTGGTAGATTTGTTTTTTATGTATTCGAAATTGCATTATTTTTTAAAAAAATGATTTCACTTTAATTTTAATGTAATTATATTTCTTAAAAACAAATTATTTGAAAAAAGTAACGTAGTACTTGATTTTTTTAGTCTTAGTAATTAACTGAAAATTGATGATTTAAAAATAAATAATGCCAAGCAAATTGCTTTCACTTTTGTTTTGACTTCTAATTGAAAATTTTTTAATTTATCAATGATACAAAAAGATACTTTTTCATGTACTACTTCTCAACTGAATATGTGTAAATGGTGCACAAATTTAACCAATATGTAAATGAAGTATGTGGTGAGGCGACATGTAAGTTGTGAACAAAAAAGAGCTCTTCTAGGGAATCATTTAAATCATATCTTTGTAGGAATTAATGTGACAAAAATCCTATGAAATAAGCTGGCGTTAAAACAATATTACAAATTGCATGTAATTTTGAGTTG